>JANHGL010000867.1:0-39598 GCA_024611195.1 Ceyx melanurus
TTAACATATTTATAAACATTAATGAGGTCCCCCCTCAGTCTCCTCTTCTCCAGGCTAAAGAGCCCCAACTCTCTCAGTTGAGGCCAACTGTACCCTGTGGATCTACAGTCCCTATCAATATTCCTCATTTCTTTCTTGCAACTTGATGCTAAGTAGCTGTAACGTTCTCCAGGGCTCCCTCCTGCTTGTTGTTCATTTGGAAATGAGGTCACCAAGAGAACAAGAGTGTCTGGAGCACAAAGGAGATCACCCATACCAAGATGGCTCGCTTGACTCTCTTCTAAATAACCTTCTCCCTTAAGTACTATGAGTGCTGTGGAGTGCCAAATTAAGAGCAATGTGAAATTTTTGCAAATAGTGACTAAATGATGGAGACAATAACGATGTAAATAACTTGGTAATTTAAATAGCTGGTTTATAAATAAACCAGAGTCAATATATATTCCTGCTGGTCTCCAAAGAAATTAGACCAGTAAATTCCTGTGAATCACAATAAGGAACATATTTTGTGCATTTAAAATAAATCTCAAAGCCGCATGATGAAGTACTTTTAATTATTGTAGAGTGGTATAGGCAGCAGCTTTATATATTATATCTCTCCAATCAATAACAAAATAAGTGCTTTGCAGGGACTGATGCTGTACTTTTGCAAGAAAATAAGTTGTACTTCAAAAGAAGAAGTCAAATACTAACCTTAATTTGTCCTTGCTAGTCATTTTATTTGACATGTATCTTAAAATTCAGTTGATTACCTTATGAAGGATCACAGTCATTAGAAGAATGTGGTGTACATTAAACTCTGTAAAAGTTTTCCATTTTAGTTGTAGCTTATAAGGAAAAAAAAATGTAGAAATACTTCGACTTTATAAGCAACATGTATGATAGCAGAGGTAATTTCTCTAAACATTTTATTTTAAAAAAATATGAAAGGAACTCTGCAAGGTGAGCACTTGAGAATGGTATTTTATTTTAAAAGAAATAAAAAAATGCTCACAGTAGGCAAAATCCCCAAATGGAGTCTGTAGCCCATTGCATTCAGCGGGTAGCCTGGATTGTTAGCATAATAGTAAAACTCCAACAGTGACACTTGAAGCAAAACTTTATGCATTTTTAAAGACAGATAAAAAAAAAAAAATCTCTGAATTTGATTCTCGCATTCTTGTCTTCAGACATACCACTGGAAAAATAAGCCAATATATAGTCTTAGTAACTAATGTTAGCAGCCCAGACTTATCTCTGAACTCTGAGAGGTTACTGGAGATCCATTTTTTCAGAAAACCCACCTTTCTTCATGGTTAGACAACCACATTTAACCTTCTCTGGCCCTTTAGGATAATTCTTTCTCTTTGCAGTCATTCCTAAAGCAAGTTTTGTACTCGTATTTAACTGAGCAATTTATGATTATGCTGTTAGAAAGGAATAGCATCCTCTGAAAATGGTTTAGTGGTCAAGATACTCAAAGGAGAACCTAGTTAACATTAGCACTAACCATGCTCAGGGGAACTGGACATACACATAGGACTGACTGCTAGCAGGGTTTGACCCAGACATGTGGGAGGGTGGATCATCTCCAGACCTGAAGCTGGGGTGCTAAACTGCATTAGCTCTTAGAGATACAGGGCTCTTTCTCAGGAAACCTTATAGATGCTTACAACCAGTAGCAGAGCCCACAGATAGGAGTGCTTGTCTAGCTACTGATACTGGTGTGTGTTTTATCCTGGAAATTGACAATATTATCTTTTCATAGCACTGTTCCACATCTCGGGTCTCTCTCAAGCTCCAGCTGAGCTGATGGATTGCTCCAAACCCAAATACCATCAGCACAAGAGAGCTTCAAAGACTTTTTCTCCATTTAACCACCACAGAACGTTTTGGCAGTTGCTTTCTAATTTTCATCACGTTTAGCACATCTGGAAGAGCTGTGGCCCTTATACATCTGCACCAAGGTATCCAGCAAACTTTGCAGAGTGTCCAGCTGTCCCCAGGGCAGCAGTTATCAGCAGTTCCTCAGCGACACCAGGCACCATCCAGTCTGCGCTGCAGGAAGGCTGGGGATGGGTAGAATGAAATATGCAATTTTAAACTGACCCCAGGGCTAACATTATCCTGGGAGGAAGTCCTGGATAATTTTAATGACTGTAGCAATTCAGGAAAAAGCCTCTCTATTAGATCTCATTTCAGTGTACCGTCTTCTCAATGCTGTGCTGCATAGCAAACAGCTGTGAGGAGCTGTCCTCTGCCTAGACTCTCCATCACACCTCTGGCCCTGCTCCCCCTCTCCTCCCATGGGGCTCTGCATGCCCTGGGAAAGAGGATGCCTATGGAAGGGCTACCAAGAGTAGCAGGTGACCCAAATATTCAGATGCTTGCTCTGGATTTCTCTCCATTTCTTGCATCAATATTAAAATACCCTGTCCAGGTAGCTCTGCCAGTCAGGGGAGTGTGATTTCTCATCAGAGGGACAGCTGCAAAGCTGCACTTTCCCTGAGAACAGCTTGGGTTTTGGCTGTAGGAGGGAAGGGCAATGATTTCAGAAGACATACAGGGATGTCCACAGGAGCATCTTCCCAGCCCAGTGCATCAATCCTCAGTGTCTGATAGAGACAGATGTACAGCTTCCAAGCAAAAGAGAATGATCTCCTGACCAACACTTCTCACTGCAGCTCTCTTCCTTTGCCTACACAGCCTGTCAGACAAACTCCTCTCAGAATAACTCTGTCTGGTTGACAAGACTCACTGTGATCATGGCACAAGGCTCACTGTTTGCAGGAAGCCGTGGGTTAAAGTACAATTGACCTTCAAAACCCACCAGCACAGGCAGTGCTTTGCTAAAGTGAAATGCGAGGCTAATTTATGAATGGGGCAACTCATCATCAGCATTTTAATGAATAAACGATGTGCCCATTCATTATTTTTCCATTTCCAAGTGTTAATAAACAGCCCAGTGATAATTAACTGAAATTCTACCTTAGAAAAGTGCCACTTCATAAATATCAAATTGTGCTATTATCGTCCATATCTGCTGGCTTTCCATGAATATATAAATTCAGCAATTACCTCTGGAACCGTTTGCTAAAATGTAAAAACAGGTTAGTGAAGAAGAGGAAAGTCATACAGCAATTAATATTTGAGAAACAAACAAAACATCCTCCTGATTCAAAAATTCAATGACAGTAAACAGGGCAATGCAATCAGGAAGGAAAGCCCTTCCCTAATCAGCAAAGGTGATTTTTCACACATCTTGAGATGTGGCTGAGTGAGCAGTGGTGAAACCTACCTGCAATCAGCTGAGTGAGGCTGTAAGGCACTGAGCATCCAAGATTCCTGTGGAAGGCAGTGGACCCTGGAGTTGCACGACTGTGCCAGGTCAGCTCTCTTTTAGACAACAGATAGAAGCAACCACATTTTCGAGCCTTCATAGAAAATAACCCTGAAGAAAAAAAGAAAATAAAAGAACTGACCTTTATCAGGGCTGGGCTTTGCATATTGCTAGGAGAGGGTGAGCTTGTTCTTTTGTCTCAATGAGATGCTAACTCCTGTACTCTTTTTCTGCAGGGAGACACCGGGTCCCCCTGGAGTGTGAGGATGTGGGAGCAGAATGGAAGTGGGGAGTAGAACCGTCCTTTGGCACTTGGGACATCCCTGACTGGGATCTGAAGTTTGATATGTTTCAGGGCAGAAATGAAAGAGCTCAACTCTCATTGGATTGTGGCTGCCACCCTGGTCTGTAGTCTCTTGAAAACTAAGCAAGAGTAGGTAACAAGATTTTGGAAGAAAATGGAGAACAGAGAAGTGGGTTTGGTTCAGCTGAGCCTGCTGCAGCACGGTGCCTGGCTAAAAATTTCCTGTGACACTGATGCCATGCCCAGATTCTTGGTTTGGCTGGTTCGGCACCTCCATCATACAGGCAGGTGGTGGAGAACACCTACAAAACAGGTTAGTGACTCTTTGGCAGGGGGTAGCACAGACAGCTTGGACCAGAGGGTTAGGGCTAGAATTTAACAGGTGTTGCTCCTTCACATTGCAAAGATATGCCATGGCCTCCCTGGACACAAGGCTCCATTACCTGGACTCTCCCACTCCTGGATGAGTGGAAGTGCCTGAGGGCAGAGGTAAAGCAGGGAGACAGGAAAACGAGAAAGAGGGATTTCTGGGGTTTGGGATACACTGCATGGCTTACATTGCTATTTCAGATGCAAATTGGCATTCTGGCTCTGGGGCTTGGGGCAGTGAGCAGAGGGACTCCCTCCTGCTTCATACTTAAGTGCACAAAGTGAGCAGCACAGTGCTATGGACAGACAACTATCACTGAGTACTCGCCCATGTCCTGCAATTTTCCATCAGCTTGAGCGATGTGGAGATTATCTTGCCCACAGCAGGTGACAGTGTTGATTCATGGCTCAGCCAGTTGCAGTTGTTTAGCTATGCAGCTGCCATCCCCCGGCTTCCCACATCTCCATACAGTTCCTGAAGCCAAGGCTACTCCAGCAAGGGAATGCACTGGGCCTAGAAAGGCAACTTCCTTTGATGAGGACCTTTCAAACCTCTTTGACCTGACCTCACTGACAAAAGAGCCCTTCAAAGAAGATGAACTGTTTCATGTGGCAGCAATTTCTCATGTCAATCAAAAAGATTTTTTTTTCTTACAGCAGCAACTCTCTATCCTTTCCCCACAAAATTATTCATTTTCATACTGTTATCCTCCTCTCTACAGTGAACACCCTTGGGTAGCATCTTCCAGTGTCTTATAGACACATTCTTCAATTCATATTTCCATATTTTATTTTCTTTAAAAAGGGGGAGAAAGGGAATGAATTGAGCTTCCTTTGATGAAGATTCTTCTTTTGCATTTTTAAAACACACATCTTCTAAAGATCAAGTTCCTTCATGAGATCTGGTAGTCCTCTGAATATCTTTTAAGAAATAGTTGCTCAACTCCCTCTCTTTTTTTTTCAGTGATAGAATGTTTGACCTGTTGGCCTCAAGTTTATAACTCAGTTTTCTGCCTTAAAATATTGCTGCAGCAGTATTTGAACTTCTATGACTTTGAGAGATACAAGTCAAACAAATATTTCTGATGTTGAAGTAACTATTAAACTTCAATATGGATCCATAGCCTTGAACCATATTTTACCCAAGGAAGAAAATAATATGGATGCACAACTAAGAGGAAGCCACACAAGCTGCTTTGAAATGGTCTACAATAGATTTTCATATATAAAGTAATTCTGCATTGAAAGTCCATTCTCTCACATTCTTCCCAGGCTCAGCTTCCTTTGTGGCTCTTGTAACTTCTCCATCTTTGGGAAGAAGAGGTTTCCTCCCCAATGGTATAAAACATCTGTCCTGATCCTTGTGCAGGAAACAACAAAAGAAATTAAAGCTTTCATAAGTTAGTTTAGAAAAAAAATCTGAATCTGTTTAGAGGTTTGGAATATTTTGAGACTTCAGTAAAGATGGATGGATGGTCAAGGAGTCAATGAGGTGGTTGAATACACATGCATGATTTAGTCATATTGTCATTGCTCCAGGACTTCCCTCACAGTTCCACACTCCACCAGATGGCTGTCTTTATCCCCAACGTGTGATGGACATGTCCATGAACAAAGCTGTATTGAATGCCTACAGTTAGGACTATATGGCTTTTTCTACCTTTTCACCTGCTTCTAATTTTGTTACTCTTCACCTCCTCCTTTGTAACTGTCAGTGTTTTCTCAATTCTGTAATTATTTATTCTCCATTTATTTGGAAAATGAGCTGGCTTGAGCATTTCTTCTTTAAAAAAATACCCCAACACTTTTGTAAATGAGACCAAACTTGTCAAAACAAACAGAAACTGGTCATTTTTTGAGAAAGAGGATGTGTAGGAGAGCAAAATGTGCTTCCTGTCGGTGGAAATTAGCTGTGATTTGAAAAAACGGTAAGGGGTTTGTTTTAATGTCTTTTTTTTTTTTTTTTTTTTTCATGCTCTCTGCTTTTAATAATGTGCTGTGATCACAGCCTAGTGGTTCTGTGGGAATGCCTGGTGTAGGAGTATGTAATTCCCATCCTGCTTTTCTCAATGGTTATTGGAGCTGTATGGAAAGCTTTCCACTAAGCTGCCAGAGAGATGCTTGTCACTGTCAGTGTCCAAGTTTTATCCATATAACTCAGGAAATGAATCCATATAACTCAGGATATTTTGCATTACATGAGGCAGAAAATTCAGTCTCAGGTTGTACCTCCCTAACAGCCCCGGGTGCCCTGGTTGCTAACAGATCTATGTACGTGGCAGAATAGGTCTATTCCTGTCATTTTAACTAAATACAAAAAAATCCATAGGAATTCTCTTAGAAGATTATTAACATAGCAAAATTAAAGGTTCAAAGGCAGGGAAAAAGGGTAAAAGTGGCAGGTGAACTTTAATTTTGGTCTTTGAATTAGGCTTCTAATTACACCATCAAGCAGTCCTGCAACAGAATCCCAGGTCGTTGTGAGTGCTGAAACCTGCTGATTATTTCTCTCTCTCTATCTGCCTCAGTCATCCCTGGACACTGTGGGATGAAAGAATGGGAGCCCAGTTCTACAAACCACAGTTAAAATGAGGAATACAGCTATGAGCCAAAGCTGCAGTTTTTACAGAGGGCAGCTTTATTTTTTTCTATGGCATACCAATGTCTGAGGGAATCTGTGTTTTAGTTGTTGGTCTTTACTTATGTGTTTTTTATATTATGCCAAAACATCGGTAACCTGAATATTTCCTTAAAGGGAAAATGAACAATTGAAAGAGGTTATATCTGAGATCTTTGCTCAGAGCTGGTCACTGTAGCTCTTCTTTGGAAAAGTAGACAGCAGGCAGGAATTCTGATCCAGATGTGAAGTTTTGCAAGGAAAAATGATATTTTTACCGACTGCAGCTCTCAGATATATGAGTTTATTAGAAACGTGAAAAAGAGCATCTGCAAAGGGAAGAGGGATCCAAAGAAATGCTGCACAGGAGAATTCCTTGGGGAAGAGCTCAGTAGCAGGAGCCTGAGCCCAGTAGTTATCTGTGGGGTTTAGTTGCCAGCTGACCAAGCAGGTGAGTTTTAGTTGCCTCACTGGGCAGCCAGTCAGCACCTTCATCCCTTGGGACTGGCCACGGTGCTCTGGTGGCACAGGGGATGGTGGGGAGATTAAAGTGCTGAAGGAGGTAGAGGATCAGAGGAAGAGGGGAGAATACTGTGGGAGGATATCAAGGCCATAGGGAACACAGTGAGTATTTGGACTGGTTGGCAAGGAGGAGGAGGGGAGTAGGAATATAGGACACAGTTTCATAGCAAACTAGGTTTCATTAATGATGCGTCTCTCAGAATGGCTTGTTTTCTAACTTGCAAAGAGTCTGTCAAGTGCTGCCTTTTTTTCTCTCTTAGACTTTTCTCCTCATTACTGTGTTCTTTTCTTTATTGCCATCCCATGCTGTGACTTTGATTCTCTGCTCTGAGTCACAACATATCCACTGCTGCTTTATATTTTGAAAAGCCTTCACATCAGCATTAATATAAGAATGCATTTTGGCATAATAATTGTATCCAGCTATTGACCACATAATCAATAGCGTGGAGTTGGTAGAACCTTTGCTGCCATTTAAATCAAATCATTTATCAAAGCAATAAAAAACTACATGTATAGATCTTTAAATGGTCCTAGCAGTTGTTTTATATTAAAGAGAAAAAAGGGACTCGAGTTTAGGGTTTTTTTTTTTCCTCCCAGTCATACGTAAAGCTGACAGATAACATGATTTCATCCTTTTATTCATCTCTCAAGCAAACCCAGAATTAGGCACAAATTAGCACCAAGTGTCAGGCTGGGCTCCCAGGAAGCCATGGGGAGCAGTGGAGGGGACTGCAGTCCTTGTCATGCCTGTGTTGCTCTGGCAGGGTGATCCAGGAGCTGCAGTCACACATTATACCCCACGGACGTTTCCATGAGCTTCACATTTGCTCTCAAAGCAAAAATCAAGTTGTTAAAGGCTGTGTTTGTGCTGCTAAATAAAGCAGGGCTAGGGAATGAGCCTGACTGCTGGCCATCCAGGATACTTAACTATTAGCTGTTAGCTCACACCTCGGTGTGATTTTGATATGTGCCAGCTTTTCTCCCTAGGGGAGTGCTAGGATGTGGCTGCCCTGTATGCTTGGCTGCCACTATGAGGGAGGGCACACCAGGTTTGGCTCTCTCTGTCCTGTGGGCATCCAGGATGCTCTACCCAACACCTCTCCCCGTGCAGTTGCTCTCTCCAACACCTCTCCCTGTTCACTTGCAGCTCAGTGCCTGGGGCTCCTGCTAGGAAAACATCACTGTCACGGGCTCTAGACCCTCACGATTCAGAGCCAAACACAGCAGTGACAAAGCCAGAAGGCCACGTTTATATCCTAGGCCCATAGGAGTTTCCCACAAGACCCAAGGGAGAGCCAGAGCCTAGTGCCATGCTGCTGGTAAGACTGTGTCTTTTTGAACAGCAGAGCCAGAGAACAGCTCCTGGACCCATTTAATTTAGAAGTATGGATATAGCTGCTGTGCCTAGGAATGTAAACGTCTCAGATGGAGGCCAAGAGCATGTGAACTGGTGTGAGGTAAGGCACTGAACCAGCTCATCCCATTTGCAAAGGTGTCTAAGCATTATATCTTTTTTTCAAGCTAGATAAGCCCTTTGGTATTGAATTTTGATGTCTTAAATTAACTTATTTTTCAGACACCGTTAATGCTTAGCATTATGGAAGCTAAGACCTTTTATAGAACCTTATGCCAGGCATCCAGAAACTGAGGAACCTCAACTAATTGGTTACTTTTGAAAATCCTGGCCTGAATTTCTGGCTGGCTTGCTCTCTTAACTTCCTATGTGATACATCATTATGATAGGTAAGAATTTCTCACTGCTGTTCTTTCTCCACGAGCCTGACTCAGTTTAAAGGGTCCAGTTTAAAGAATTACTCCCACTAATTGCAAAGGGGTTTCATCAACATAAAGTTTCGGTACCAACACACATGAAATTTGAAGCAGATGGCCAGAGTTTCAGGGGTCAAGAAGAAATCATGCTGCTGCTGGTACTCACTTCCCTGTACTTGTTGTCAAGATGACAACAAGGCAGTGCAATATTGTTTTATGCTCTTTGTGGGATGTATTGGCTATGATGGATGTGTGCACATCCTTAAAACACCTTTGTGCTTCTGAGACTACTTGTTTGTATGGTGTGCTCTAGGAAGGCTGTGTTTCTAAAAGTCTGATTAGAGGTACTGGAGAAAAGAGAAACAAATGCACAGCTTTGGTCCCTTTAAGTATTTTTATGTAACAGAGATAAAATTGTTTCTGTTTACCAAAGCCAGTCTTGCACTGTGAGCATCACACCCACACTTCAGGCTTTGTGGTCTCACCTCCTCAACTGAGATCTTGTCCTGATTATGGGCTTTCCCTCCTGCTTCCCTTTTTTCCCCACCTCTAGGGTCAGTAAAGAAAAAGTTACACCACAGCCCAGAAGAAAGGAAAAGAGGAGGAGCAGTCCTCAGAGATCTGCTGCACTGGGGCAGTTCATAATTGCATCCTAGGCAGGGCCACTCTCAAATACCCCTCTTGAGTGTCTCTTTTACCTCTCATCTCCTGTCCTCTCATCCCAGGGCTGCATGAGTTTTTCACAGTTCATGTGGGTCTTTCATAGTCAAAGGGTCAAATCTGTAACTCAGATGTTACTTTAATGTGCAACATAAATATAGCCTGCAAGTAAATAAGAGAAGCTCCAAGTCTGGACCCTGATTTGAAACATTTTATATGTGTGCTTTTCAAACCATGAGCAGACCATAATTGTTCCTCCCCTACCAGTTCACAGATCTTCCCAAAATCTGACTGCAGCATCTTCTGGCTGTATTGTCTACATATATGTAAGCTCTGTTTTCCATGCATATTCATGCAGTTGGTCATTTATACACATAAACAATAACAGACCAAGGACTCTGTCTGATGGACCCCAACAGGAGTAGGCTGAAAAGAAGATTTAGTGCTTCTAGTAACAATATTTTGTTGGCAATTTGACAGCTTTGACCTAAGCCAAGTGACAGCGTTAGGTGATACACAGTATGCTGACAACTTATTACATAAAGTATCATGGTTGGCTGTCAAAAGCTTTCTTGGAATCCAGAAATATAGCTCTGGCCAATTTTTATGGCAGTGAAAATGTGTTCAGTAATTTCTACCAAGGCAGTTGTTGAGTGGGGAGGTTGAAAGACAGGACTGATGGAGAGATATTTGATAACAACAACAACTTGTCCACCTGCAATCACACTGGTTCATCCACCTGGTTTTGTAACCTTATTGACAGTGACTCAGACATTATAAGACAGTCAGGACAATTCCCTTTTCTTTCTGGGGAAAAACATAATCCTGGGAAAAACATAATCCCAGCTAAAATAACATGCTACCTATTTCCTTCTTAATATACAAATGAATTGGGAAGGAGTAGCAGTACATGGGAATAATAAAGCAATGCCAGTTAGATTCTGTGCCTCAGAAATACAGGGCACCTCATTTTATGCCTCTGAGGACTCTGAGGGCCAGGAGTCACTTCTCATCTTTGCATGGACCTGGGAAGAGTAAGGACATTATCAGAGCCAAGGGTTTTGCAGATCCACAGGTCTCCTTTTTCAGTAATGATTTAGAAATACAAAAATCACAGGTTTTTGTATTCTTTTTCTGAAGCTTGCTTGCAATTAAAAAGAGATGATTCTTAGACTGTGCAATACAGTTTTGTGAGGAGAAGGATCAATGTGACAAGATTTTGGGCAGCAAATCTCTCAGTGGCTTTCCCAAGCATCCCTCCCTTTGCCCCCTATCAGCACATGTCCAAGCAGCATGAAGGACATGCAGTGTTTTGAGAGGGGCAGAGAGCTGAACTGTAGAGTGTAAGTCAGCAGGCACATGACTTATATATTCATCAGCTCAGGTATCCTATGAGGTCTGTTTGGATCTGGGCTGCTTCTTTTGGATGTGTTTTTTGCCACAGTGGTTGCATTCTCTGAGTTACGGAGGTTCTCATGCACTTTTAAAATGCAAATCAAGCACAGCATATAGATACATGGCTTTGTTTATAAACTTTAATCTTGTTTTGACCAACATAGCAATTGTTCTTGCAGAAAAAAAATCCAAACGTTAGCCTAAGGGGTTAATTTAAATTAGTGTAATTTAGGCCGGGGAAAAAAAAGCAGGAGCATCCATTGTCCAGGGATCAACAGGCAACTGGCACCCAGCTTTGATCCCTTGGGCTTGATACCTCTGCTTCAGCATGGCCTGTGGGATATGGTGGGGAAGCAAAGTGACATGAGCCCCAACCACACTGCAGCTGTTGGTGACAGTCTTTCCTTTATGTGATGCTGACCTGTTATAGCCTTATAAAATAAGCCAGTATGATGAGTGAAGCAACCACAGGCAACTGTTTTTAACTGCCTGCACGTGATCAAGACACACAGACCCCTTCTTCTGGCATGTCTAGCACAGTCTTAATTAAGAAAGCCAGGAGCTGGAGTTGAAAATACAGTATCACATTTCCCATAATGTGTGAATTGATGGTTTCCTACAGTCAGAGCTGACAGAAATCTTCCCTTCCTCCAAGTTCAAAGTAACTGTTGAAGATACAGATGGGCCGTATCTACACCTTTCCCCTCTCAGCAAGAAGTGCTTTAGATGATTAAGAATTTAGACTGTATTGTGAGCAAGAACCTTGGCTGTTTCAAGTAATCAGGGTTTCCTTAGAAACCGGGGAAAGTAGTTTAGCAGCAGACGTTTCTGAGGGTGAATATGCACACCATCAATTAACACCTTGTTTCTTTCACAAGTTCAGTTATATTTACAACACTGCTACGAAGCAGTGAAAGCAGACAGTTTTGTATGTGCATCAGGGCTGTGAAAGATAGGCTCTGTGCTACCAGACAAACAGGGATTCACACCATATGGCTGGTTCAGGAGTTCTGACCAATTTAGAGCAATTGCATAGTAATTTCCCACTGGGACTGGGTTGGGATTAATATTAATATGGACCAGAAACGACAAAGAGAAATGGACAAAGATTGTCCTCAGGTTTCCTCACCTCACCTGCTTTAAAACATTTTAAAACTGTTTTCTTGACAAAGTCAGCTTTTTTGCACCCCATTTCCTTGGTACTTTACTTTCCTCCGGTCTCTGTAAAATCTCACCGTTTCCAGCTCCAAATGGCAAATCACTGGCTGCAATTTGATATTCAGAGGAGTTCATAAGCTGAAAAATGTTTCAAAAGCAGCCAAACAAGCCAAGAGCTCAAAAGCTAACAATGTTGAGTAGGTTTAGATACCAAGCTTGGCAACTTTGGTTGTTGCATATCAAATGTAGTTCTGGAATACCAGGTCACTGCACATATGTGTCCTGAGAGTCTGCAGTACTAATACATTACAAATAACAGCATTTCAGCTAAAGAGCAGAGGAGTTAGACTGTTGTGGACCCAGCTAACAAAATTAACACTGGTTTTATCTTGCCTTCACTGAAGGAGATTTATTCCCCTTCTTTGCAAGAAGATAATTTAGAAGATAGTTAATAATTGCCTATAAGAGTCTCCTCAATTCGATTTCTGATCAGCTTGTGTTGTGGAAATAATGAATAATCAGGTCTGAGTCAAAACTTGAGTTCAATATTTGAGTTCAATATTTGGTATTAAGAACTGACATTTTGAGCTGTAGTCCTCCATCTCTCTTGCTTCAGAGATGCAGCAATACATTGAGCATCATGGAAAGCAAAGGTGCCACTGTTTAAAGCACTGTTCCTCAGCTTCTGGAAGAAAGCCATTTTGGAGATGATAGCTGAATGGGGTTGTATCCCAAAAGCCACATGGGTCTGGTCTGAGTACTCATCACCTGCAGAAACATAACAGCTATGAGATGTGAAGTGTAATCCCAGCTACACATAGGATATGTTGATCCTCTCTATGGGCAGATTCTCTTTTCAGCTGACAAACCATAATTGTGTGAGTGGAAATTTTTCATTCAATGGCTTATTTCAGGTTGGCTCAGCTGGGACAATTCAATTAAAAATGACTCAGATGATTCTGAGGACAGGTTAGTAGTATGTTTTCCTATGTTAAATAAATTCTATGTTAAATAAATAAAATTAAAAAAAAATATTTCCTATGTTAAATTAAAAAACTAATTAAATAAAGAAACACAGAGCAGTATGCAGTTGCAGCCAAGAAGGCCAATTGTGTCCTGGGCTGCATCAGGAGAGGTTGGCCAGCAGATGGAGAGAGGTGATTGTGCCCCTCTGCTCTGCTCTGGTGAGACCTCACCTGGAGTATTGCATCCAGTTCTGGAGCCCTCAGCACAGGAAAGACATGGACCTGATGGAGCAGGTCCAGAAGAGGGCCACAAAAATTGTAAGAGCTGGGAGTCTTCTCCTAGGTATATATATCCATATTCCAAACACAAATGTAATTTTTGCAACACTGTGGCATCTGAGAGGTCTGGAAAGGTTACAACATCCTGGAAAACATCTCTTCTTCTTCAGATCTGCTGCTTCATCTCTACCTATAACTTCCACAGCACAAGAGGAAGAGTTAACCAGAGACTTGCTTCTTTTCTTTTTTTTTTTTTTTCTCCCCCACAAGCTTGTTTCAAAATTGGTTGACTCTAGCATCAGTCTTGTGGCAAAAAAAAATGTAGTAATGTAAGTAATGCTTACTGCAGATAACTATGATGAGCTCAAATTCTGGGTTTTCAAGAACTCTCAGCAGTTGAATAATTTATTTTTTAGAGTTTGATTTTCCCTCATTTGAAATAGTTCAAATTCAATAGTTGTGCAACAAGTAGACTGTTTACATATTAGTAAAAGAAGAATACATAACAGATCTCAAATCCACATCCTCAGAAAAAATGTATGTACCAGCTTTAGATGCCAAAATGAAAGGCAATTACAAGAGGAAATAACATATTGGAGAAAAAAAGAGAAAAGAAAAAGAAATGTTACCAGGCTACATTGTCTTTAGAGCTACTGCAAAATTCTTCCTTAAGAATAAATGCATTTAAAGGGCCTGAATGGGATCTCTGCAACTGCATCTTCTGACCCTTTGCAAACACGAGACATCAGCTTGTGCAAAATACAGTAGGCTTAAAAATCTGAGCAGCCTATCACCGTCTGCCTGAGACAGACTCTGCAAACCACAGGACTTGCTTTTCATCAGCGAGGCTGTTGTTCACCTCCTGAACATTTCAATCAGCCTGCTGGCAGATGTGCTCCTGGACAAGCCTGCACGCTCAGCCTTGCCATGGCTTCCAGCATTGTTTGGCAGCACCGCAGCAGAAGCAAGACAAAGATAAATGGAAGGGCAAAAGCTATATTTACACAGCATTTAAACATACTGTATACAGGAGATTGAAGGGCTTGCTGATAGGTGACACTGCAGGTTTCAATAGAGAGCACGTCTACTTGAGTCCTTATGCCTCATTCAGGTCATACGGCTCCCATGACTTTACTTAAGGGTTGTTGTTTTGCCTGAAAAACAGGGGTTTTCTGGGTAAAACCCAGACAATAGTGAAGTTTGATCCCTGATCAAACAACAAAGCAGGAATATTGTTCTTCAGCTATTCAAAGATCAGGCAAATCTAAATAGAAACTAAATATGAAAAGGAACGTGCAGAGGAAGCATGGATACAGAAAAAAAAAAAGAAAAGAAAAAAGTTTACTTTAAAAATACATTGATTTTGCTTCATAAGACAAAAACATGAAACAAGAACAGAAACATTATTTTTTCATCAACAGCCATTCAAACAACATATCCATTTGTCATACCTTTAGACATTAGTCTTGCACTTCATAGAATGTTAATATTAAAGCTGGAAGAACATGAAGCTGTAAGAAGTATTTGTAACAGAACAGATATTCAGGGAGATAGGCCTTTTTTCAAATTCACATAACACCAACAAAACTGGAGTAAAGATATTTTGCAGATCATCATTCCATTTTTATCATAGGACGAATTTGGAATTTTTTTGCTGGAGACTGGCTTAAAAGACAAATCAAGTGATATTACAAGTGTTGTCTTTAATGAACAATATTTTAGGGCATAGATATAAAAAACCCACCACAATTACTATGTTTCCTTTCAAGAAATCCTTTGTAAGTCACTAACAGAAAATACAGAGTATGAATGGTAAAAACCACAATGGTATAAAGTAACAAATACATTTTCATTGTAAAAGATTACTTTAACTGGGTCTTCTTGGCTGATGAATAGAATATTTATGGCACTAAGGTAGTCAAAATCTTGATGCCACTGCTCTGCAAACGCAAGGCATGAAGGACAATGTTACCAACATTTCTGTTAGACATTAAGTACAGAAAGGGATATGGGTCATGCGTGGTAGTTGTGCAAGTGGCACCCTAAGCACCTTGAAGGTGTTGTTCCACCACAGTAGATGGGGTGGAATTCAGCAGTCTGGCTGCTCCCTGCAGGCAGGTCTGTAGAGGTCTGTGGGAACTCCAGCCATAGTTGTGGGGTGTTATTTTTTCTCAAAAAACCTTTTCTGGTCTTCAGAGGCTGCATACCTGATGCGACTATACCCCTGGAGACGTGGGAGGGGTGACTAAAGAGGTGTAGCTGATCCCCCATCATATGCTGGGGTTTACAGCCCCCTCAGATTCTGATATTCCTCCTCGCCCATCAAACTGTGCCTGCCTTATTGTAGTGCAAAATAATTCAGCGGAAAAAAAAAGAGTACAGCGCTTCAAACAGATGAAATTTAAATAGTATAAAATTGTGATTTGTGAAGCAAAACTGCTGAATGAGTAAAAGAAAAAGATGCATGAAAGATTTTGTATCAGTTTTCCCATTTCAAAAGGCTCGCCTGTAGAATGACCCATCGAGCATTCTTCAGGGTTTAATTAATTAAAAGCAGGGAGAAAGTTAGGATTTTGGCACAGGATAAATATTCCAGACTTGAACAGAAGATGTTGCTTTAATGACCTGGACACTATCCAGGAAGTACGCAAAGGCTAGCAGGCACTTCTGACAGCTAATATATCTGATAAAAAAGAGCATTCTGGCCAATTAAAGAACTGGGGTAGAAATAATGGTTTGTCACCAAGTGTGTAACTGAGGCCAATTGGTCCAGATTAACCAATGGGTTATCTTTTGTAAGTGAATTTAAAGGTCACGATGAGATGTCTTGGTGGGTAAAAGATAAAAATGTTAAATTAATATGGTGGCAAAAGATTTTCAAATGTGAGACATGGAGATAAAAATTAGATTTGCAAATCATGCAAAATCACCTGGAGTGGACTAAGCAAATTGCTCTTATGGCAGAAGGTCATTAAGAAAAAAGTGTGAATAAAAGTATGAATTTTTATCTACTGTAGAAAGCAGAAATTTTCTTTAAGTATTCATAGGCCAATGTACTCCTGAAGGACTTTATTAGAAACTAACAGCTGGGTGCATATACCTCTGTATTTTTGGAGGAAGCAAAGTGGGGTTGTTTTAAAGCAATCTAGTTTCCACCTTCTACAATAAAACAACTGCTTATATAATTAACTGTTGTCTTGTACAAAATAACTTCACTGTGAAGATATAATCTCTAATCTAGCAGCTGCAGACTGTCCTGGGGACTATTGAAAGAGGATTTTTCCAGCATGTTTTTCTTTACAATCTTCCATTGCACAGAGGGGTACAGTTTGACACTGTCTCAGGACAAATGAGATGGTCACAGACTTCAGAATCCCCGCAAAACCTATAGGAAGCTCTTATGTATGTGGTGATGAAGCTTTGGTGACCCTGGTTTGGAGACAACAGCCTGTGACAGATTGGAGGCCCTAAGGTTATGCTGCCTGAGTATCTCAAACTATAACTAGATACCTTGGGAGAGAAAACTGAAGCCAAAAGTTTCCACTCAGTGCTGTAGCACTCCCAGCTTTTCTCTTGATCTTCATGCTCAGTCCTGCCCTCTCCCCACACACACTGATGTAGGTAGAGATGTGAGCAGCTGATGATGGAATGAGGGGATGTTTCCATTGTAAATGACTGTCTGGCTTCCCGAAGGCAAGAGAGGCTATTTAGACACAGAGCCATTCCTAGCCATAAGAAGAAGCTTCTCCAAAGTTCATTCTCCCTACGGGGGCAAGTTAAGATGTCCTGCTCTTTTGTCTCCTCCATGCACAAGGGATGTGGAGGAAGACTCACAGCTCTGGATGTCACCCACCAGCACTGGGGGCTCCCATCTAAGCACCCAGCTAGGTGGCTGCTGCTCACTGAGGGCCAGCCAGCCACTCCCCATGAACACCTCTGCTCCATTCCTCTCCAAAAAGTCCTGTTGTGCTATTAACATTAGAGAGTGCCTTCTGATTTCGTGTGCATCACAGCCATCAGCTGTATTCAAATGGCTCTGTTTGCTGCTACCTGGGAGATAAGACTCCCAAAATAAGGCAATAATATCCACAGTGGCTGTTGCTTATTTTCACAAGCACTCGCACTATGGAGGCCTCACATCCTCACTCCAATGCATAAAAATGGAGCTGTTTATAACAGGCCACCTCTAGCCAGCCCCATGGGGAGGCCTTTTGATGCTCACAGCCTCCTCACCTATGCTTAGTGCTTCCTTCCCACCTAGAGAGGGTAACCCCCAGCCCCCATCCAGCAGGGAAGCTGCTTGCTGCATCTTCTGGGTCCTTCTTTCAAGCAGATAAATAGCTCGGGAAAGAATCTGCCAGTCACTCACCCTGCCTGGGGCTGAGCTGCTGGGGATGTTCAGGTGGGCACTTTTCCTTGTCTTCCAGGGTTGCTGCTGAGGAGGAGCACTGACATCCTGAGTGCAGAAGCAAAGAGCAGGACCAAAGAGGCTGAAGCTGGCTGCTCCTTCCCTCCTGGCACAGTGCAAATATTTGGGTTAAAGCTCCCTTTTTCCAGCAACAGGTCTGACTGTGTGTTCAAACTGCTGTTCTAGCAGGATTTGGGTGGCTTTGAAACCACAGAAAACAGCAATAGCCCTGAAAAAGCTCAAGCACTTCTAAAAAGCAAAACCCTCCATTCCAGCACATAGCATTGAGATACTGTTTCTAAACCATGAGATTTCAGTCCTTCAGAAATAGGTTATTGCACTATATAACCAGTGATCATAAATGGTATTTATTTTTCTTTATATGAGTACCTAAAATACCCAAAACACACATAAAACATCTATTTATTTCTCTGAGGAGCATTTAAAATGCTTGTTCTTCCATGGATTACTCACCTGTGTGAGTGAATTAACTTAAGCCACTAAACAGCTGATTCTGAGACAAATTTTCAGTGGATATTAAAAAAGATGTTTACATACCTAGTGCATTGCCACAAGAGGTAAATGCATGCAAATGAAGATATCTAAGTACAATGACCATAAAGCGTTGATGAAAAGTATTTTATTGACACTGAAGGAACCTTGTTGAATTGCAAATTTTGGCTTCATTTCCTTTTCTGTAACCAGTGCAAAAGCAAAGAAAGGATCTGATTTCCTGGAAGCAGGTTTGTCTTATCTCTTAATATACAGTTCCACCACATTGGGTGAATATATATGTACATCCTTCATTGGCATAATTTGGGAAAGAAAGGAGGAGATATCTTGATTTTTCAGAGAGAATCAGCTGTTTTGAGGATGAATTCTAGGGATGTATTCTGGCATTTCTTTAAAGAAAATGTAAAACCAAATGTCAGATCAGAGCATTATAAAATTCCCTTCAGGTAGAAGGACTTCCAGTACTGAAACTTTTAGTACATGGTTTTCTATAGGTAGACTACCTATACCTCATAGGGTTTTGTAGGAAGTGAGACAGCTCAGTTGAAGTTAGCTTGTATCTGAGATTCCTTAGGATGGGAACTTGAGAAATACTATCTGGTACACGAGCTTAATTTTCATTTTTGAAAGTGACTGAGCATAGAAACACAAGAGCCCATGGCAGTGCATGCTGGTGGTGGTATGGAAAGTCCTGGTGGTTGCTCCAGCTCAGGCTGTGGTGGTATTCACCTGGGTTTGCCTCTGCCCAGTGCTGTCTGTATGACTGTGGTGGAGCTGGCAAGCACTTCTGATACCTGCTGCTGAGGCTGGTTTAAAGGCTGTTTCAGGGGTTACTACGCCATACTTAATTGCACTGATGCATACTTAATTGCACTGATGTAAAATAAAAATATATGTATTTAATATTTGGAATTTCAATGGAACTGTGGTTCTGTTTAGGGATAGCACTGTCCATTCAAGGGCTAGACTAAGAAGCACCTGGTCTTAAACTTGCAGAGCTGGCAAGACCTCCTTCTGATATCACAATATTTCTTTAATGATATGCAAAATATGGTGAAATAAGACTCAGTCAAACTTTTCCTCTGCTCTTGGTAAGGACACGTGAAATAGAAAAAAACCCTACCCTATGCAAGCAACAAGCAGAGCTTTATTAACCCAGCTTACTTCACTAGTTGGTGTCTTGTTTTCTTCCTTTTCCTTAGCTGTCATTGCATCTTGGCCCCTGTAAGCAGCTCAGTCTCATTAAAAACAATGTGGTGCAACTACCCACATCATTATACTCACTTAGGTGGAGTTCTTGTAGCCTGCACTTACTGCTCATAATAACTGCCACTTAGGATTTGTGAACCCCCTATTGGCACCTTCCTGGTCGTTTGTTGGAGGGTTTTTTTTTTCCGTGTCTTACTTTGAAATTTACATGTCTTCAGAACAACTAAAATTCACAAGAACAAACTAATTAATGGATTCCAGTTTTGACAGCTACAAGAAGACAGATGAGAAAGTAACATGCTTCTGGCAGTGTGTTATCAATTGGGAGGCACCAGTGCATCGCCTCTATGTGGTACAGTGAGCTGGAACCGACACTGACAGATGACACAGCCCTTGACAGTGAAGCCTGTATGAGCTGACAGCTCCACTTGCACACAGGCAGGTCCACGCTCGGTGCTGGAACTGAACCAGCTTGATGTGCAGAATATGCTTGTCTTTTTCTTCCCCCCAGCTGTACAGCGGGCAGGCTGAGCAGCACTGTCAGGTGGATCCCTGGACCTACCTTGGAAAGCTACAACGGTAATGAGTGCTAAGATTATACCAGTAAAAATATTCTACAATTAACAAATAGCATTATTATTCCAACTGGTGCTTTGCTCTCCTTCTTGGAAGCAGGGTGGAACTGAGGGAGCCTGGTTTCTTATGGTCTGGTGGATGTCTCTGGTTGGATTCTCAAATACCTGTTAAGGGCTTTGCTATGAGTGAGCCTCTGCCATAGCTGGACATCCCAAGCCTCCCTCTGCCATACAGATTCTCCAGTGTTGAGGAAAGGCTGAACACACACATGTCTGCTTTTCTTTCAGGTGGATCTGTCTTCTCTGGGCACCTGCCTGCTCACACAGAACTGCAGGGGCTTGTGTCTTTGGGTCTATGACCTCTCTGTCAAATTTGGCCAACACTGGTCAGAAGTCCTTAATAGGGTGCTAGGGGCTGGAGAGAGGGTGGGGATACACATCCAAATACAGAGTGTGACAACACAGACCTAATTTCTTTTGAAAATAAGGGTGATACAGCAAGGGCAGAGTTGCACGCTGTACATTCAAGATGTATATCTACAAACTCAAGATTATATTTAGTCTGAGTGTGGAGGCCCTGGCAGCCTTACCTAATGCTTCCCTAAGGATACAGGGATGCTAAGGCACCTGTGTGACTGCTCCATGCTGTGGTGAGTTACGACCCTACCAGCAAGTATCTCTTCACAGATTAATTTGATAGATCTTTGCTCCAGTCCTCCTCTCTTAGTGTACACAGATGAGCTCAGGAAGAGATCATATGCTTTTAAAAGGAACAGAGTCTTGGAATCAATATTGTCTGGTGAATTTAAGAGATGATTGTCTTAATGAAGGAGAAGTCTGGTCAAATTAGTTGGAATTGGGAATTAGCCTAGATCTTCAAGAAGCTTCCTTTTCTTCATCTCTAATGCTGTATTTTTTTTTCAGATCACATTACAGAGAAATTGAGAGTCCTATTAAGTGGAAAATCCAAGTTTTATGGCTCCAGAGAGGGGATTTATTGCAGCCAACACATCTCTCTACCTTGTTCCTTACAGCTCCATGTGGCCCTTCTGCCTGCTTCCCTCCTGTTCATTACGGTCTCCTTTGGCCCTTGAGAGCAGCTGCCAGTGCTCCCTTGGCCTAATGCCGGGGTGACACAAGCAATAATACCAGCAGAAGCTGGAATGGCATTGGACATACTTGTCTGCATTCAGCAGCTGTCAACAGGAGCTATTTGAAAGATAGATGGGGATTTATATGGCTTTGTTTGTGCACATGTGCCTCAGAATAAGGTACTTAGCTGGAAGGAACATAATTCCACCATCTTCATGGGGACTATTTGTATCTTTAACATTATGCTCGTGTTTTAGGGACTTTGATGAATCAGGACCTAAATTTATGACGTTTGTGTTGTGTGCACATTTGCCTGGGTTTCTCTGTGCTGCATTGACCCATGCGTGCTGTTGTCTCGGGCACTCAAGAGCTTGGTAAGAGCTTACTATGTAACAGGAGGTACATTTCACACAGTCTGTTTTCAGCAATTTTAAAGTGTAAGTGTCAGGGGGGTTGGACTCGATGATCTTCAGAGCTCCCTTCCAACCCCTAACATTCTGTGATTCTGTAAGAAGAGAAAAAAAGTTAATTAAAAATCATTAAAAAGTCTTTAAAAAGACAACTGGGCAATGCTTTTGAATTGTTTTTTTCTCCATGAAGCTCTATGAGGGCAAATTAAGGATTTTTTCCAGATATTGTTACTTTTGCTTACTGCTACACATCAATGCAATGCATAAATAATACATCTGCAGGAAGTCTTCAGAAAAAAAAAAGTTTAATGAGGATCAAGATTAACAAAACTTCCCTTTAAGTCAACAAGAAGGAATTTATATTCCCTTTTCCATGTAGCCTTTGTGCATTGCATCCCCTTTCCATAGAAACCAAACAAAATCCACAGCATGAGTGGCTCCAAACTTTCAGGTGGATCGTATCATTGAGAACATAGAAAAAGATGTAAACATGTTTATTATTTATCTTAGCCTAATGTTTAGATACTGCTCCTGATTTAAGAAAAGTATTCCCAAGCACAGAACAAACACTCCATGGGATGCGAACAACAGCATTATAACTGGGTGCCCTGGATGGTCTTCTGCAAAGGTCAATAGAAATAACTATTTAGAAACCAGGCCCTCACTTCAAGCCCTCTAAAATGAAATTGAGCAGTGAATTGACTACCCTTCATAATGCACCTTGCAGCAAAAATCTAGGGTGTTTGACTATTCAGAACTGAAGGTATTGTGTCCTTCAGATTTTTTTTTCTGTGGGTTTTGTTTTTTTTTTTCTTCTATATTGGTTGTGAGAGTCACATCCTTACACACTTACTAAACAAAGCAAGATCACTGAACAGGCAATTTATGAACTCTGTCTGTCTAGGTTAGGAGCTGAATCCAAATTCAAACTAGATCCAGATGAAATATTTATGAGTATGCATAGATAGATATTTACACAGAGAGACATGGATATAGACAAATTCAGATTATCTGTTTTTCTCCTGCATGATCAGACTTCTTCTGGATTGCTCACTTAGATATATTTTAAATGGCTTGCATTTATATTCATGGTGTTGCACATATCTGTGTTCTTGCTGTTTTAGATAGATTTTAAAATATCATACTGAAATTTTATGGAGCCTGATAAAGTTGGATAGCAAACTTTCTCAAACAAAATGAAATAGTACTATCTAACATCATATAAGGCTATCCAAGATATTCCTTAACTTCTTTAAATACAACACAGAGCATGCAGTTCTTTGACATTTTTTGAGCAAGCTCTCTTCAAAAACCTCCATCACTTATATATGCAACCCAAGAATACATACAATATTTCTTTACAGCTTTATTTATCAAGAGAATCTCAAGCAGAGGAAGCTATGGGGAGACAAATTTGCTGGTGGTGTTAAGTGGGGAAGCTCACCGACCTCATGAAGGCTCTGTCAATTTATACTACTAGAGTCTGACTTTTCTGGTATATCCACATTATGGAGATTAACAAAACATCATTAAAATTTCATATGAGTACATACTGTGATACCATCAGCATGGAAAATAAAATGTATTCTGCACAAGGGAAAACAAGCTTAAGTTTAGTGTTGACATTTTCACTCCATTGACTCTGTCCTGCATTGGGACAGGTAAATGCAGTGCCTCTGACTCTTTCTTGTCTCTGTTTTGGAGCCATCTAGAGAAGAGAAATCCACCAAGGGCTGCTAAAAACAGAAAACTCTCTCTGGCTCAGAAGGTCCCCGAGATACAAATTTGTGGTTGCTAGGAGAGTATTTTTGGGAAATATCACTATGTGTTTTCTCTATTTTCATACTTTTCTGTAGCCATCTGCCCTTGGACACTGCTGAAACTATGATTATGGACTAGAGGGACCTTATATTCATTAGAGTAGAAGAGGCTAGAAGTAGATTTAAACCCACACCAGTGTAAATTCTCAAAGACATCCTATAAGTAGAAATGTTTGCTGATACTCAGAAAGCACTAGATTCTGATAATGACATTTTGCTCTTTTCCTCTCAACTATATGTTTGTGTTTCTTTCTCAGAATTTACATTGTGTAATTATATTATTTGAAGCCTATTAAAAATATTCTACTCGGAATATCCTCACAATGCCTGTGCCTGTGGTCTTATATCTGGAAAGTACTAGTGCTTTGCTTTTCATCACAAAATCACATCTGGCGTATGAGAAATGGGGTTCTATTCTGAGCATGGAATTTCTGTTGTAACTCTGGAAGACAGAAATGGGGAGTTGAGAGTGCTAGCAAGGGGGAAGGAGATATACTCACTTGAGAGCATTAAAAACTAAATCAGAAATTAGAATGGTCTTTTTTTGTTTGGTTTTTTTTTTTAATGGTAGTTTTTCACTACATGGAGGTAGTTCATGATTATATCTGAACTCTGCAGAGGCATCACTTGGCCCAGAAAAGATGTGTGGATGATCTGGAGAGAGCTGAAAGGAGTATCTCCTTCTGCTTTCCTCTCTGAGAAATTTGAGTCAGCAGCTGTGTGTAACAATATTTTAAAGCAGCTAGATTAACAGCTGGAAACTCTAAGCACTACTCTGAACTTAGTAAATAACAAAAATGAAGGTAGCTCTTTGATAAAACAGTTCTGATAGGAAAGAAGTTCAAGATTTTCCACTACTCTTCCTGAATGGTGTGATGTTTTTAAAAGATGGTTCATGAGAAATGTGTATAACAATCCTGTTTCAAGACATTCTCAAGAATTTCCTTAATTAGCCATCCTTGTTTACTGTACTTGTCCCTTATAATATGTGCAGTGTTGTATTTGCTATCTGTAATCTCTTTGTTGATTTTGATTCTACTGAAATGCATTTTTCCCTCCAATGAAAAATACCAAAAGTACTTTCATTCAGGAAAATATGCTTGGCATTTGAAAATTTGGGATGTGTGGGAGTCACATCCTTTTCGTATTTTCATTCAGTACAGTGGGAGTTTAACTCCTTCTTGTCTCCTGAAAAATGAAGTCAAACTTATGGAGCTTGCAGTGCAGGTGCTCAGGGGGAGAGGAAGGTTTGATGAGCTGATGAGAAAGTATTGGGTTCTGGAAAGTAAATAATATTCTGATTTTGTCACCTTTTTAATTGCGGAAGATCTGTTGGCCTCAGAGGCTCCTCACTCTCTGTAGTTGTTTTGCTTTGACAGCCTTCCACACTTGTTACTGTATGCACCACTATGCACACTTTGCACATTAAATCCATTTTCTCCCCGCCAGGATCCACCACCTCTCTCTCATGGCTACATTTGTTCATCTGAGGCTATATGGTGCAGGCATAAGAATTGTACAAATGTGGGAAATGTGGAGACTGCAGCGCCAGAGAGTGCTTCCCAGTTCCTAAACTGGTTTAGCATCCAACCAAAGTCTACACGGCAGGGAGCCGTGATGCTCTCCAGCAGGGCCCCTGAAGACACCTGCCCTGTGGTAACGGCACAGCCATGGGGTTGATTTTCTCTTTTTGCTCCTGGGGAATTGCCAGAGATCAGTTCAGGCTTTTTACGATGCAGGAGGCATATGAAGGAAGACAGGAACCAGTATCTGGCTCACCGACAAAAAGATTTCAGGCCAAATGACTCACCTCTGGAGGAGTCAGACACAGCTTTTCAAAGGACATGACTTACAAGGGAATTCAGTAGCTAGGATTTATTTATTTTTCGGGGCTCATTGAGCTTTTTTTAGCTCTTAAACAGTAAATCTGCATACACAAAGAACATAAACTTCAGACACGTAAGGTTTGAGGACAGACTTCATAAATGGCAACTTGTGACTTGCCCATAGGAGAGGAGAAAGTAGGTTTTTAGAATCTTAGTGTTGCCCAGATCGTAAGACCCTGATGCTTGTTTATGTGAAGATGACAAGCTGAGTGCTTGCCTCTGGTTATAAACACATCATTTGTGAAAAGCATCCATCCTGAAAGAGTCTGCTTCTTATGAGGACTGTCTCCTTTTTCCCTTGCTTCTTCAGCTGAAGCTTTGCCAAAGAGGTCAAGTAGACAGCAGTCTCACAGAACTGAGAGTCACCTAATGTACTTAGTGTATTCATAATTCTCTTTCTAAATATACTGCTAGAGAAGGATCAGAGTGTTCAGGAAAAGACCACACTCATAAAAATGTGACCATCCAGTACAAATAGCCAGACACAGAGTAGAAAGTCATACAATGGACTGCTTGGAGTGTAATTCTAAAGTTGTTTTAACTTGAAATTCTTTATGTTCTGTGCAAAAGTTTGTAACTTAGATCCTTCAAGTATTTACTGCAGCATAAACTATGCTTGTCAGAATAAATTCACAACTTACTTTGGATATCCCTGAAAGCTAACTAGTGTGTTTACCTGAAATTGGGGATATCAGACTATGTGGTAATTCTAATTAAATGTTTACTTTTGCCATAATAACTAGCATTGATTTTACTATTCCATTTTCAAGAAGAATCTCCTCACTGAATTAAAAGGATAGCAAATTGATTAACATATATTGCTATTTTTTCCCTTTGAGAAGCCATACAACAGATTTGTTGGGTAGCTTGTTCTGTAACACATTGCATCTTCAGAACAACCCCTTTTACATGGGTCAGAGAATTATTTGATATCTGCATGTGATACAATTGCAGGATGCATATCATTGCTGCTTCACTGAAATATGACTTGAAATAGTCTGAATTAAACTCTAGAAACAACAGCTCCAGACTGACAGGTTCCGGGTACTTTGCAAGTCCATTTTTAATTAATCATTTTTGCTATAGATAATATAATTGCAAATGAAACACATTTACAGGAAGCTCTTGTGTTTAGAATTTTAAATCTATCAGTAAAAAGCTTGTCAGAGCAATGGATTAAAAAAAAAAAAAAGAAAACAAAAAGAAAACAAAAACAAAAACCCCAAACTAAACAACAAACAACCCAAATAGTTGCACTTTTCTGTTCTGTGAGTGTTAATTGAGGTTTCCTTGTCACAATGATGGGCAATACAGATGGTGATCTGAAGGAACTTCTTATAATACACTATACTACCAGTATTTACACATGTACTTTGACTACTGCTACTGGCCTGATTTCGTAATTTTACCAGGTTTAAATAGTATTTATATGTTTATCTTCTGTAGAAGTGAAGTACAGTCATAAATAATGTAGAAAGTCTTCTAATTATAAAAGAAAACATACAGAAGATATTAAAAAAAAAAATTACCAATGGACTACAGCTGCATCTTATAACCACAAGGAATTGCAATGGTTTTGTGAGCTAAATCATGTAGCTTGTCTAAGCACAACAAGGTGAGCTGAAGAAAATAAAATAAACCTTCTTTCTATAAATAGTTCTTATCCTGGCACCAGATCTTATAGTCTGCTACAAGGCAGAATTGGTAACAGTAGAGGAGGATGAGTGGAAGATGTGAGGAAGGTGCCAGATGCCCAGGATGCTGAGGTACACCTACATGGTCCTTTGCACACCCCTTTCCTGCCAGCAGTGGTGTGCAGCACAAGGCAGACACCTATTCTGCCTGTGCCTAAAGCCAACTCTTCTCAGGGTGCTCCAGTTTTGTCAGTGCTGGGATTTCCAGCATTGCTGGATTTGGACACCTGAGGAAGGATTCAGATCAATATTGAGATATTTTTGTTTAGAGTTGCAGACAGGATTTTAGTGGCTCGTTGCTTTCACTAAGACTTCCAGCTGCTGGTTCAGAGGGATGTAAGCTGCTCATACCTGCCCTGTGCAGATGCTTTAGATACATCTCAAATAACACCAGGTGCCTATATTGAGGTCACTAAACTGAGCCTTAGGTGTCCCCATGGAGATTTCTACAAGTGATCAAGGTATCAAATATTACTTTGTAGTGTGGAGATCTACTCTTTACAGTCAATGGAGACCAGAGTCTGTTCTCCATGGTCCACTGACAGTATTGACAAGAACTTTAGTTTACTGAGACAGGAGCTTAGATACCTGCCTCCTATGTTTTTTGATTGCTGTCTAAATTGTGGTGATGTGTAAGCTGTATGCAGTTTGAGATTAAAGATGGTGGCAGAAACAGCACATCCACCTGGCAACATGGTAACACTGCAATCTATTTAATAGAGAAAGACTACAGAGAACAAGCTATGAAGTAAATGTGAGTGTGCAAGTTTTCTTCTTGCTGACGTGTAGAATGGACTGCTCTTGAATTCAGTATTCTTATTAACTCATCTTTTACTGTTCCTCATTGCAGAATTACAAGCTCCTCCCTGTCTATCAGAACATGAGACTACCAGGAGGTGTAGAAAATGTTCTTCACCCTTAGTCATCTGTATATGGCTCCAGACAACTTTACTCCTTAGCTCTGTCAACACCTGATTGGATTAGAAAATCAGATTTAAAGAAAAAAGTGTCAGAAGTTAATTATTAAGGGATTTATTAATTTCATTCAGATGTTGAACCTGAGAAGCATAAAAGGAAAATGAGAAACAGGCAATTTCATCTTTTTACTTACTACAGATTAGACAAACATCAGGATGAAATAAGAAATAACACCAGGTTAGGTTGGACTTCAATGATCTTGGTTGGGTGAATAAGAAATGCCCATGGATAAGCTTGGAAAGCTCAAAGATGTTGCTTAGTTTATTTAACTAACTTCTTTCACTTGGATTCAGCTCACAAAGCTTGGTGCTTAAATAGAATATATAGTCCCAAATTTGGGTCTTCTAATGCGCAATTATCCTTGGGTGAATAAAAATTTGTGCCTCCTATTGTAATACCAAAGTGTAAAAAGTTGTTTTTAAATATTTGCCTTCTTGGCTCAGAACAATTATCAGACATTGTATTTTAAGGAGCATGCTTTATAGCTTGCAAATAGCATTCATGTGTTTTAATGTATTTAATTTTCCTGGCCTGACTTTCATATATTTTAAGAGCTTTCTACCTCTTCTTGGCTGCATAAGAGATTTATCTTGCCAGAGGGATATAAAGGGTCTGTAAATGAAAATCAGGGCTCAGTTATTCTATTTCTGAACATCAAGGTCTCAGGTATTAGGCTGAGATTATTGTTACCTACCCTACCTTAATGTGAAAGTGAAATCATGCAATGAAGAATGTGCTAGGATGAGTTAAATATTTCCTCTTTCTCTTATAGTGTTTTGTTTCCTTGAAGTTAAGAGAAGCATAAAATGAGCAATTGAATCCTGTTTGGTTGATATGAAGATAATAATTTCATGTCATACCCATACAAACAATACTGCAATGAAAACTGAATACATTCCTGCAGCCTACAAAAACCTGTAGTAAATATCCATGCTCTAAACCAACTAATAAAACCTTTCTAATTACATGTGGTAGAAAGGGCAAAGGAGATACAGCAGGAAATTCCTTTTGCCTCATGCCACGTGTTTGGAAATGCAGTGACATAATTCCTACTGCCAGGCATTAGGGAGGATCATAATGGGTTATAATTGTTGCTTGCTCATTTGATTGAACTCTATATCGAATAACACTTAATTGCACACATAGAATACCATTACAGAAAAGAACTCAGAACTGAGAGCTCAGTGTAAACAGAAGCATTTAATAATTATACAACTCCTGTAGATGCAAAAAGACAACGCTGCTAATTAGTCTGGAATTTTACGTTCACAATGTCCTGAGTAAATCTAGTGAAAATTAGTTAGGAGCCTGAACATACAGTTTAACTATAGCTCCATCTGGTACATGCCCTTCGATTACCCAGCACGTTGGCTAGCTGTTTGAGGGACACATTTGATATCTGGCCAAGTTTAAAGGTCTGCTGGAGGTAAAACAATGCCCACCCTTTTACAAGGGGATCATTGTTGCTCAACAATAAAGCTCTCTGGCTTATTTGAATGTCAACAATTCAGAAAAGTTGATGTTTGGAGCCATCAAATAAAATGTTTTTGTGAAACAGTTTATTATTTCAGTGGTAATTATTTGAATCATTCATGGTAAAGGATGTTTGCTAATGAGAGCTTGGCTGCTGTAAATTCCAGGGAGACTGAATGCTCTTTGTGCTGACAAAAAGGCCCAAATCACTGGAGAGCGACGGACTGGACAAATCATTCATCTATGCAAATGCCAGCTGAAATGGTCAGATGCATTTATTACCCTCCTCATTATAGTAAACAAGGCAGAAATCGTGACTGGCAGTTATCAACTTGCCCTGAAGTGTGATTTGTTCTCCTACCACTATTTAAATGAGAGGAAGAAAGGCATGCCACCAGGGACTCTGTCGGTTTATAAAAGAGTAAATGTCACATAGCCCAGTGCTTAAAGACTTTTGATTGACAAATGTTTTATTTGACATATCAAACAATAATGGTTTTCATATCAAATAGTCCATATTTGTTGGCAGAAATTTAACCCTTGGAAGAGCGAGGACTGATTTTTCAAAATACTCTGAATCCAGATGAGAAGTTACAAGTAGAAAGAAAGTCTCTAACTGGGTGGACTGGAAAGGCTCACACGGTGCTGTACAAATATGTTTTTAATGGAGGGTTCAAATGAACTGCTGTCTTAGTTGCTTCAACAAAGTATCTCACATCAGGAAGGCTAACAGCATAAGAAGCAAAAATCACAGAAGAAAGGAAAAGAGTGATTTTTATGTTGCTTTTTTTCCTAGAGGAAATAAAATAGCAGTTTGAGAGATCTAAACAGGACCTGCCACATCCTCAAACCTTGTTCCTAGGACACTTATGCTATCTGGCTTTAAGATCCTGTATAAATATTTACAAAATGCCCTCTGGTATTAGACCAGAGAAAGAAATTTCATATGCTTGGATGATGCTTCACATCATTGATGACGTCTTTTCACATCAGTTGGTGCAAGGACTGGATGGAAGAAGCATGTATGCTGTATCCAAATGGGAATATATGCTCTGATAGCAGCTTTAAGGAAGCAGGAGGACAAAGTCAGATCCTTTAAACCTTTTCCATCCAGAACAGTAAACTGGGTCTCAAGAATGAGATCCTGAAGCTGAGGAAGAATGAGAGCTCCTTAGGTACTGTAAGAGGAGAATGAAGTGCTTTGATCATGACTTTCAGAGCAGGGGACACACACGATCCCACCTGCCTGTGTCTTGTAACCTATGCATACTGTTGATCTGGGATTCTGCAGTCCAGGCAGCCTGGAAGAGAAATACTAAATGGAAAAGCAGCAAGATATAAATGTATCAGAAAGATGCTTTGGGTTATCTGGGAAATGTGATTTTAATAATAGCATGAATATGAATAATATTACTTATTAGCTAGCATGATAGAGGGAGGAATTAAAAACAAACAATGTCTATATAATGCTTTATGGCTCTTGTGAATCAAACATTAACTGATTCATTTTCTCATTAGCTCTGGGAAGTAGCATCATTAATCCTGCTTTGTGATGGGAGAGCATCTGCATACATCGATGGGTGATAGATCTTTAAGGTCACTCAGCTGGCTGCAGCAAAGCTAGGTGTTACTACCCAGAGAATCTGATTTCCACTTATGTGTATAGCTAGTACTGTATGCTAGGAGTATGTGCAGAGATGTTTCCTATGTACTGAAAATGGATCACCACAGCAATAGCTTATAGTGCAGACCTCTGCTATCAATGTTTAAAGGCCTTTTAACAGCATAAAAAAAGCACTTGTCATTGTGGCTGTCACTACTGTCATTAGAAATACAGGATTTTCCATTCCAATCCAAACAAATGATTCTTAATTCCAGTGTGTGATGGCAGGTTGGTCTGGTGTTCAGGTTGCTATCCTTGGCCAGTCGGACTGTGCTGCCTTGCATATGGAAGGAAAAATCCTCCACAGATATTCCAGAACCACAAGGACAGCTGGTGAGATATACCTTGTAGACAGAGGACTACAAACATTCTTGCTGATCACAAAATAATCCAACAGCAGTATTTGATTTTGTGACATCATGCAGAGATGTCTGTCAGAAGAAAATTATTGCAAATAGAGGGAAGTATTCCCACTTTTTTTTCTAGCACAGCTTCTATTATTAGATCTATGTGCCCTCTTACATTCTGTTCCTAATGTAGTCTGAATACACATATTAAAAAAAAAAAAAAAAAAAGTAATTTGTTACCAGCATCCTTTTTATATGCATTCTGAGATTATTGGCCTGTCTTGGGATCCGGTCAGCTCTTATTTATGGGAGTCCCTTCTTCTCCTGCCCTGTGTGCCCCTGTATTCCCCTTTTATCATCCTCATGCACCTGATTTCTTCCTCAGTCTCTCAGAAGCTGGTGTGTTTAAAGCTCCCATCGGTCCACCATTCCAGCAGCCATCAACCTGCCATGTCATTCCAGAGCCATTGCTGCTGCAGGTCTTGAGGGTGCTGTCACGAGGGGCTGATTTAACACGGTGGAAGAGGCAGACAAATGGTTAGCTGCAGAGACAGGACGGGCCAATGGAGCTTTGTAAAAGCTATAAATAGCCTTCTAGGTTTCCAGGATTTTTCAAGTGAAGAAGACATGGTGCTAATGAGGCAGGGAGGAGCACCTGCTCTTCGATGACATTGCTGGCCTCCACCTTCTCCACTGGAGGAAAAGTTGAAGGAGTTGATTAATATAGTTCAGGAAGGTTTCAGGATTAATTTTCAGGAATGTGAAGTAATCAACATTTTCTCAAGCAGTTAGTATGTTCAGTCAATAACAATGCCACCTTCAGGACTAACTATGTGCACAGAATAAGTGATCGTCAGGAAGCCAGGGACAGGATAACACTCAGTCTAAAGGGTTATAACAATAGCAGAGGGAAAAATCTCACTAACAATGCTGAGTAACTTTCATTAATGCATACTGGAAGCTAATAGCAGGTGGCAAAAAAAAACCCAAAACAAACAAAACTAAAAAGCTGATTAATTTTTCCTGTTATTCCAAGTAACTGGCTGTCCACTGTGCAGAGGTGAGTGGGCTGCATGCACATAAACAGTCTTCTGTGCACCCCAGGCCTCCTCCTTCATCCACACAGGAGCTGCAGATGTCACTGTAGCTTCAGGCTTGGACTGATGATCCCTATCTGTGTCCTCCAAACAGTAAGGAAAGATTTTGGTGCCAGGAAGCACAGAAATCAATAGGTAATAAAACCAGTTTCAAACCAAACCAAACACTGCTCTTCTAGTGCAGCTGCTGCATTTTAAAAGCTAAGAATGAAATTGCTCTGCCATGCAAAAACATCTTCCAGTGTTTCCAGTGCAACTGCACAGTTACCTTGTTTTTTGATTGACTAATTAATGACAGAAACAGTAACTCTCTACCAAATGTATGTTGAAGGAAAAACCCCAGGAAAGACTGACCTACCTTTGATCTTCCTTATGTGACTTTATATTGGGGTAATTTTAGTCACTTTAGAGGAGTTACCCTCATCCAGAAGTGTACAAATCAGTACAGAAGTAGGACAAATATTTTATATATATTTGTAGTAAACCACTATTTAACTGTCATAATTATGTGAAAGCACTGGTAGATGTGCTGAATAGCCTGAAATTGAAGGGAGAACAGAACAAATAAAACAAACTGTGAAGACATAAAAAAAAATAGTTCCTTACACAGTCTGATCTGTATCCAATACAAAGATATGAATATTGGTCTTTTAATTATTCAGAATTCTTTCAGCAACTGCATCCAAATTAACATAACCATCTATTTCCATGTGAGCAGGAATTCATGCTAATTTTACAATAATTCACAGGATGAATAACTGAGGTATCAGATCCAACAGCTCAAAAAACTAAATCTTGTTTAGTGCTAAAGTAACAAGTTACAAGACTTAAGTTAATAAAAAAACCTATACATAGGTCTTCAGTAACATAATGGGAATCAATCCACAGCTGATAAAATCACAGACCATGCAGGTTTAACAGTGTGCAACTCTACCATACTCAGTCTGGACACATCTGTGTCTTTAAAAAGTTTGACAGTGCTGGAAATTTTATAACCAGGAACCATCACCTCCCATTATGTTATGAGTCCTCTTTCCAAATTGATACTGTGTGCATGTGGAAAAGGAATTACTTTAAAATTATGCTTAGTTTTTCTTGTTTAGGATCAGCTAGCACTTACTCCCACTACCCTGTATTTCTCCCTGTCAAATGAGAACTTAGATGTAGATGATTCCTCTGTATACCAGTATGACACTATATGTTGCTTCATATCACTACCTATTCACAGAATCACAGAAGCACAGAATGGCAGGGGTTGGAAGGAAGCCCAAAAGATCATCTTGTCCAAGCCCCTGCTAGAGCAGGATCACCTAGATCAGGTCACATAGAGTCACATCCAGGTGGCTTTTAAATGTCTCCAGAGAAGGAGATGCCACAACCTCTCTAGGCAGCCTGTTCCAGTGCTCTGTCACCTTCACTGGCAAGTTTTTTCTCATATTCACTCTGTAGATATTACCTAGATCACAAACCTAGTTCATTAGCTACAGAAACCAACCAAATTCCTGCAAGAAAATAGGATAATTTCAAAAGCTAACCCACACATAATAGTACTTCTAGTTAGAAGCTGAAGTTCATTAAGCCTTTCCTAAAACTTGACTGCTAAAAGTGTATTTATTTAGGGAAGTGGCAGTCTCTTTTCTCACACATTAACAGCTGGAAAACAAAAAGCAGATAGAAAACAACTAGAAACTTCTTGACAGCTTTACACACCTGCCCTAGCAGTATGAGTCCTCTTTCTCAACCCACTCTCCTGGTTTGCTCTCATTCTGGAAAAATGCTTGAATGACAAACTCAGCTGGATGACCTGAAGCCATTTATCCTCAGCTCTGGGAGGACTGAACTTCTACTGATGAATAGAACCTATCTCTGAGAAGATAGGTGCCTTTTTTTGTGCTCTTGCTTGCTGAAGAGGACTCATTAGGTTAACCAAAAGGCCATTAGGTCATTAACTGACAATGTTGTGGTAGGTTTCCCATGACTTTTTAGGGCTGGCATATGTTTAGAGCTCCCAGACTGGCCACTAAAATTCAGGGATAATATTGTTTTAGGTGGCATCAACAAAATAAGATGCTTAATTCTACACATACTCTGAACTGCTTAATCAGAAAATAAGCTTTTCAATGTGCTTTGTCTATTACCTCTCCTTTAATAACAAGAAAAGTAAAATAAAACACAGCAAGCACTAAAGCCTCCTTATTTTTTTATGGGTACATTTTCTTATATTGCCTTTTAATACATCACTTTTTATACTTGCATATCTTTAGCAGTGGAGAAAGGTACTAAATAAGCATATTGTTTTAAATAAATAAGCATATATTTACATGGGCAAAAGCAGATTTCCTGAATGCAAGTGGATACTATTTCTGAAAAAAAAACTTTTGCACTTCTGATCCATTGAGTTGGAAGTCTAAGCCATCAGTTTCAAAGCACCACCAGAAACTTCTCTCTTCAATGCCATTGAAAACAATGTTCACATTGATCTGATTGGAACAGAGATATGAACTTCACAGTACTTTTCACAGCTTTCTAGGTATATCCCTTGGGTGGCACCATCTTACTGTTTAGCATCTGTAACTCTTCTGCTCTGCTGAGCTCTGATTTGACCGATCGTGCCATTGTGAAATGTGGCAGCAGTGGCTGAGCCACAGGCAGCTTTGTGGCCATAGAACACAACTGACCTATAAAAATAAAAGGTTTAAAATAGTTACGTGATGCTTGATGAGAGGCTAACAATGTCTTTTTGTGAAGCTAAATGACATATCTCTATTGAAATCAATATGGCTCAGACCCGCAAACACTGAAGTACTGCACTGCAGCTCTATCTATTCCCTTGGTTTTTGTGCTAAAAAAAAACCCTGCAGAGCTGAACATTACACATCTCTATCTCAGAACTACCAGTCAGCTGCTCCTTGCTGCCAGTCAGTTCATACGGCCCTTATGCAATAAAATATGAAATGGCTGATGCATTTCTGAAGAAAAAGTGCTGGCATGATAAAGGAGACTTGACCTGATTAACAATTATGACCAATCAATACCATAAGCCAGATAAAACAGAGTTCCGCTAATTATTAGAACTTTAATTGTGGAATTACACTAAGACCTTGTTCAAATGTACCTTGCAGCTCTCTTGGTGTTCTGAAGAAGGAATCGATTGTCCCTGTTGCTTGAGGATCCCTGACTGTGATACTCTTCAGCTCTCCACACAGGCTGCAAAGAAAGCCTCCAGACTAGAAGCAGCTGACAGTGCACCAGAAGCACTTAGCTTTAGAAACCTGACATTCAGAAGGTTAAAGCAACGGGTCCTGGTTTGAAGAAAGTAGGTGCTTTGCCAGAATTGCCTCTGGGAAAGTTTTTTTTACTGCACAGGCACCTAGAGCATTTACTTGTCTGCTGGAATATAAAAAATGGGGGTTGCCCAAAGGCTAAAGGGAGTTTCCTACTTATTCTTTCAATTGTTATTCAGGTTTGAATATTGCTGTATACTCTGCTAAAATGTGATACAGGTTTTACATTCCCAATCTTAAATTTCAATTGAAGGCAGTAACAAGCTGTGCAGTGTCAACACAAAAGCTTAATAAGATCCTATCTAATTCTGTCTCTTTAGATCCCTATATGAAGACTATTGCTGGTGAAAATTAGCATATTATCCTTACTGGATCCTACTGCTGATGACAAAGGATTCTGATTTAAAAGTTGTCTGAAGGTTCTTGCACAACAACCTCCTTGTATACAGTAGATTCTACTATCTCAGATTCCCTAATCCTCATTAAAAACCTCATAAAGACTTCAGTCAGCCCATCTGTTCCCAGCTTTAGGATTACTGCTCATAATTCTGCAGAAAGACAAAAAAGGAAAGAGAAAATATTTTTAACCATGGTATGTCCATCTAATACTGTATTTTGATAAATTTGGATTTTTCTCATTCACAGAGTGCTTCCACGGGAAGGGCAGAGACTGGCCAGCCCAATGCTGAAACTGTTATTGTCACATAATCTGATGACAGATACTTCACAGGAGACACAGCAAGACATTGCCCTTGCCCAAATGAGTCTGTAGTCTAAACTCCATGTGATCTGTTGAGTACCAGAGCCAAGCAGCAGAGAAATAGAAGAAATACTGCAGTAGTTTGTGTACTGTGGTGCATTCTTCTCTTTATCTTTTAATAAAAATACAGGGAAATAAAGATAAAATGTAGTAAATACAATTAACTATGTAATAAAGCGTTTCCATAGAGCATAGAAGAAAGGATGCTATGAAAAATATTGTTACATGGAAAAAAAAAACCTCAGGGAATAAAAAATTTCCTCTGGAAAAGAATAAAAAACCCCAGAGTTTAACACAGAAGCCAATGACTTGTTAGGCCTGGTTTATGGAAACACCTACAAATGTTGAAATTTACTCAGTAAGGACTCTCATTGACTTAGTGGACTTTCTCTTCCACTTCAAAGAATATATGTAATTTCACATATCAAAAAGCAGTAATGCTGGTTCAAGAGGCAGCAAAATGTTTCCCATTCTGGGTTAATATCCTGGGATGCAGAGGAAGCCACAGAGAACAGCTCACACCAAGGGCAACGCTGTTGTGCATATGCACTCAGTGCTGCTTTGCAGTTAATACTTGGCTAAGTTTGTTGTATTAAAAATAACTCACTGATTAAAAAGATTTCATTATTTTTTAGGGTTCAGTTTAACACTTTAAAAATACAAAGCTTTGTGAAATTCTAACAAAATCCAGATCAGTTTTCTGCTGGAGGCAGCAACCGGTGACAAACAAGCCAGGTAGTTTTTTGCATGATTTGTTTATTTACAAAATGTTTTCTCAGCTGATATGTTAGAAAAGCAAAACAGGTTTCTCTTTTCTTTGCAAACTTAACTGAAGTGTTTTCAGGAGGAGCTGTCTCCTAACTCTCTAGCCAAGGTACAGGCAAGCTTCATTGATTAATCAGCAGATTCTTTGTTCTCACTCAAAATCTCTTTGCTACATGTGACTTTTCAATTACCACCTTGCCTGGAAAAGTGGATATGGACTTCTTCAGGGAGCACAAAACATAAAAGTGCCTTGGATCTCCATCTACCAGACACAGAAGCTGATGTGGTGGGATCCTTGGTCTAGGTGACCCTGCTCTGGCAGGGGGGTTGGACTAGATGATCTTCTAGGTCCCTTCCAGCCCCTAATATCTGTGAATCTGTGAATCTGTGTGAATCCTTACCTCCTACAGAAAGTTTCCCTCTAGACATTTTGATCAGTCATCACAACAGTGCTTTGTGGTGACAAGTCAAAGTACCTGACCATGCATCCAAGACCCAGCCATATGTCTTGGGACTGATTGAAATGTTCCCAGCCATATCATCCCTTATGTGCCTTTGGTATAGACACAGACATAATCACATTTAACCATGCCAGTTACATAGCCTTTACATTCTTTATACCTAATTTTGATATATTCCTTCAGCCTTTGCTAAGATTTTCCCTTATGAGCCAGTCATAGCACTGCTTAGCATAAAAAGCAAAAGCTGAAGGAGAAGCAGGATGCTGTTAAGACATGAAATTGTTGATTACAAAGTTTGATTAACACACAGAAGATAAGTCTCATCTTTTTTCAAAGGGAAGGTTTCCCCTGCTATTCTGCCAGCATATTTCCTTTCAGCACAGAGGACCATTTCTGGCACATATTCTATGCCTAGTTTTATTGCTGTTGTGAATATAGAAATACATATGAAGTGTTTATGTGGCATAGCTCACTGGAAATTATCCGTCAGCTCCAGATGTGGATAACTGATGAATAAAAACAGATCATCAATTGATTTTTACAAAGGCTGGGGGATGACAATTTGACAGTAATTTGGAGCACATCTTGAATGCACATAGCTTGAATTTGAGACAGCAACCTTGACAAAAAGGACAATGTCACCCAATGTCCTCTGTCCCCTTCAATGAACACTAGTCTCTCTGCAGTTTTAAAATGCTACCTGCTGTTGGATAACCTCTGTGAATAATGATGAAGTTGGTTCTGTAATTTGTGTAGCTTTGTAAGGATTTGTTCATACACAGCACATCTTATTGCCTGTCTGAAAGCTTGGGGATGGTCTATGCTAAGTGGAGAAAGCTGCACCTGCAAACAGGGATATCTTCTGTGCACCTTAGGCTGATCATCTGCAGATATCCATGTCTCCCTCTGGGTTATAGAACAAGACTGGCAGACTATATCAAATGCATAACTTTTACAAAGCTAAATTTAAGTAATATGAAACTGTGATAATTCCAGCCTCTGAGAGCTGGAACGTGAGTGGACCGAGAGAAGAACTTTTCATGCCCATTTATCTTCTGCACTGATGCAGAGCTCAATCTCAACAGTCTTAAAATAAACACAGGATAGGAAAGATTGAGCCATCCATAGATCTCTGTACAACTAGGTGTGCCTGCTTTTTCTTTATAGCCAACAAACTTTTAGGTTCCTATTCTTGGGTGACAGATTTAATGCCAAAATAAAATCCCTACATGAGTAAGATAAATTTTGTGCCCTCCAAGTGTTCATTTTCTCATCATTTCATTTGGAAAGGGTCTATAGCATATGTACGAAAGCTAAAATGAAGACAATATAAATAAACTACAAAAATTAAGCTTCACAACTAATCTATTTTCTGACTCACCAAGCTAATTCATAGCCTTATTTCCCTTTTTTTTTTTTTTTTTTTGAGGTGATCACTGCCTGGGAAGATGATTATTGAAAATACTTTATAAGCACACTGTGTGTTGCACCTCACTGTAGGATAGAAGTAAGGCTAAATGATGCAGAAAGTCACAGTACACTGCTGGCACAGGAACCTGAAGACCCAACCTTCCTCTTCTGCAGAAGTAGCACTTTAAAAGTTGGGGTTTAAACTGTTTTGTGGAAGCGGCACAGTGGTGTCTTACACATATAAATGCTGTAGTTAGAGAAGAAGAGATTTAGACTGGATCTCAGGAAGAAATACTTCACCTTGAGGGTGGTGGATCAGTGGCACAGGCTCCCCAGGGAGGTGGTTGGGGCCCCATCCCTGGAGCTATTGCAGGTGAGGTTGGCCAAGGCTC
>JANHGL010000871.1:0-29136 GCA_024611195.1 Ceyx melanurus
CCTTAGCAGTAAAGACCGACGCCAAGGTGGCCTCCAGTCCCTCAGCTTTCCCTCTGTCCTCCGCCACCACGGCACCCGCTCCACCCCGCCCACCCTCCCTCCTCCTCCGCGCCCGCCCCGGCGACAGGCGTGAGGTGAAGGGTTACGGGGACGAGGTGGAACGCAGCGGGACTTCGTCGCCGGGGAGAAATCCACGAATTCTCGGAACATCATTTTCGCTGTTTCCCTTTGAAGGCGAGACCCGCCGAGGGAGGCGATGCGTTTGGCTCCTCACACCTTGCCCGCGGAGCCTCCCCGCCTAGTAAAGCCCGCCGGGGGAACCGGGAATGGCACACAGGCTTGGAGGAAAACAGGAAAAAGAATCAGCGGGACCTAGAAGAGGGGGACCAAGCCAAGATCATTAAAAAAACCCCCACAAACGAAACAAACCACCACAAGTAATTAGCAAAGAATCTTATCAAGAGGAAAACTGCAAAATAACAAAATTGTAATGCAAATCAATCAAGTCCCAACTTCATACATAAATATTATAACTTGACAGTCTTGACATCAAAAAGTCCCAATGCGGCCCCAGGCGTTATGGTGGAGTTGTTTCATGACCCAGGGTGGACTCCCAAGTTACATTTTTAGCTGGGTGCACTTTCCTGTGCTCAGCAGCGCTATCTGCATCCTCAGCCACTGTGCCAGACTAACAGAGTACCTATTGCTACCCAAAGCACCAACACCTCACTCGGCTGCAGAATCCCAGCAGCAACATCTGCATCAAACTGATAGAACTTGCTTCCAGGGCATAGATTTTTTTTATTATTATTTTTTTCATCCCACTCAAAAACAAAGGCTGCTACATTACTGTCATCAGAGAGAGCTTCAAGGAGCTCAGAAGCATTGAGGGCAAAACCTTATGCTTGTCTTCAGTTGCTGATTTTCCATAGCTCACTTATGTTCTTTCCACTCTACTGATTCAACAGAGCTATGATAGAGTGACTCTAATCTGAATTGCATTTCATTATTGTCCAGTCAAGACCACAGACCATACTCTGGATAGACCTTCTGCCCTTACAAGCACCCCTCAGACCAGAGCCACAAAGGCTCTGGAATACTCCACTCCCACTTCAGGCCACAGTCAGGGACTTCCAAACTGAAGCAGGCTTTATTCAACAAACCAGGTAACTTATCGTTTAGGATAAACACAACATTTAATGCAGACCTAGAATCCCACAGTTTCATTCTTACAGAAGCAAAGAAAGATTAATTCTTGTTAAAAACAGGATTGAAAGTTCCACACCCTCCAACAGGCTTAGAGAAAAAAAAAAGTATCATCAGCAATTGTTGTTTCAGTGCTAGGCCACCAAGATTGTCAGGAGGAGAGGGAGAGTTCTCTGTTGGGAGAAGATGACTGGACAGTCTACTCAGACTGAAAAAAGGATGGCTATGGGGTAGGGAGAATCAAAATCACCTAGGTTGGAAAAGACCTTTAAAGTCAGAGTCCAACCATTAAACACCTGGTAGCAGCCAGTACATGCAAAGTAAAATAGCTGATTACAGTTACTTAACATATTTGATCATCCAAAAAAATTGAAAAAGGTTCTTTAACCAAGTTATACAGCAGGAGGTCAAGAGGCAGGGGTCTTAAATTTAAGCAAGGGAGGTTCTGAAACATCCACCTTTTCCATTGTGAAGTTGTCCAAGCAGTGGAGCAGATGCCCCAGAGAAGCTGTGCAGTCTCCATCCCTTTCCAAGGTCCTATGGGATAAAGATCTTAGAAGCCTGCTCAGAGCTCATAGCTGACCCTACATTTGTGACAGAGGTTGGACTAGAGAGCTCCCAAGGTCCCATCCAAGCCGAATAACACCATTACTGTATGAACTTGCATAACTCAGTGCAACTTTTTGACAGTCTTCTTTGAGAACTGGCACCTCTTCACAGATGATTTAAGAGAAGCACGGTCTGCTTACAGGTTTGTGTTCTTCTTTTGTTCTTTACCTGTGGGAATTAAGAATAAATAACATGTGAAGACACAGCTCTGCTCGATTTTTTTTTTTTTTTGTGGAGGCTTTACATGGGATACATTGTATTACATGACTAACTGGTATCACTATTTTGTACTCCTTCAGAAAATTTACTGAAATACTGTAGCTACTACCAGTCCTCCAGCACCTGGTAGCTTTTCTTTTGGGTGAAGCTGAAACAAAATTTCATTATTAAAATGGATGGAATGCCACACTGCACAAGAAAAAGCTTTGCAAAAAATACTTTGAAATAGACCTCAAAGTAACCATAACTCCCACACAGTTGGTTTTCCAGAATATTGATTCCAGAAGTTATTCCAGTGAAGGAAAGGGAGGAGCAAATAAAGGAGAAACCAGAGAAAGAGGGGTAGGATTTAGACCTGGAGATATATGCACAAGGCCTTGACCTCAAAAGCACAGAACCCAAGTTTGAAACTTAAGTAGTTGCCCTCCTACCATATTTAGTTAGTTTGCAATAGGTCTGTAATAAACATTTAAATAAACATACTTGCTACTTAAAGAACTTAATTAAAGCCTGTTAACAATCCTATTTAATTCCAGCAATAGGAAAAAAACATAGGGGCATCCCTGATCTCATAAGGAGCTATCATCCAGAAATAAGAAATAGGCTACAGAATGAGTACTGCAATACAACTCCAATTATAACTAAGTGTTCTAAATTATGCAACCCTATGAATGAAGTAATATCAAAACAGTATTAGTGCAGAAACACCAGCTCATTTTGGGGCAAGGCAGCCTTGCCCTATGAGACTGTCTAATTCAATGACTTTCACTATTACTCATAATATACGAGGGCTGGGAAACTTCTCATTGTGTTTTGGAGCAGAACAAGTGACAGCTTGCTACACAGCACAAGCTTACTGCAGTTCCAGTGCTCTGCACAACTGTTGAAACTCACCAGAAACTGGACTTTTGCAAAGATCCTACTTGCATTCCTACATGTCAGTGAATTATGTGTGGGATTTGTAATGATGGGACATGCTTCCTGTGCGCATGAAAACAGAAACACAAGGAAAACCAGACTATTTGTAGAGGTGATTTTGGTTTTTTTTTTCCATAAGACAAGGTAAAATAGGTACATCTGCCTTTTTCCTTCTTCTAACAAGTCCAAATATAGACTCAATGGATCAAACAAGTGTCATATTGGCAAATACCCTTAAGAAATCCTTCACCCAGTGAGCAATTCCCTGTTGTTTCAGCAGAGGAAACCACATGCAAGTGTCTGGAGGGAGAGCTGGTGTTATTAGCCACTTGTAGCTTCAGGTTAGAGGATGCTATTAAGTTCTCTTCACAGTTATTAACTCCACACTTTTTTTTTTTTTTTTGAGTGCACAGCTACAATTCACCCACCAGTCTTTAATTTTTCAGTGGGTTTTAAAAGAGCTGCTTAAGTTTTTGACTAAACTTTAGCACATTTCTCTCCTCTGTCCTTCTTCACTAACTCCACCTCATCTTTCTTTTTTCATTTGTATTTTCAGTTGCCCTTTCTCTTTCACTATAACCATTCTAGAAGCTGTTAATTTATCACTGAAAATATATAAATTTAACAAAATCAGAAGTTCAATAGAAAAGACATATGTCTAACATATTTTAAATATGTTTTTCAAGTACTTAATTTCAGAGATTGTAAGTGAAGCTTTGAACCATTATATTTGTAACCACATGTTACTCATGACAACCTGATAATTGAGAACCACAGTCAATGAACTACACAGTTCCTTCTGGTCAAGCTTGACTTACTCTGGGTATCTGATGCTTGTTCTAGCATGGTAGTATCAGACTTTTTCAGTGCAACACCACAGAAAACACCCCAAGACTCCTTTATTGGAAAAAATATGTTCAAGACAATTGAAGCTTTCATTTATAGGCCAAATTCTGCTCTGAGGTGCAAACTCTAAATCTATGCTGATTTCAAAGGGAACTGCTTTGATCAGGAAAACAGAAGAAAGAAAACCTTTCAGTAACATTTCCCAGACTTGTTTTGGATAACCTGATCCAAGTGTGTTGGCAATACAAGTCATACCTACTGTGGCATTTCCAACATCACTGAAATAAGCTCAGGCAGGAAGCATTTCCTAAGGCTTTCTTATTCTGTACAGTCTTCATCTTGAAGTTTTAACTTTGTTGCATCCTGTTTCTTATTATAGAATACAATTACAAGGTAGAGTGATCACTGTTTCCTATAGCTGCACAGTCATCATTTAGTTCTGCTCTTAACAAGACACTCCTAAAATAAAGGCCAGACAATGTGTTATGAGCAGCAGTTATGACGTGCTTATCTCATTTTAATATAACAGAACTGCAAGGATAGGACATCCTTATAAACTCAGCTTGCAAATGCCATAAGAGACATAACGAATGTTTTATAGCCAATTTCAACTACAAGCATATCTTTTTTTTTTCTTGAATCTTAACAAAATAAAACAAAACCTTTTTTTTTTTTCATTAGATAAACAAGACTTAAATTTCAGTTCAGAAAAAGAAAACTTAAGAAAATATACTTAACTATTTAAATGAAAATTCAAGGAGGATTAATTAATAAGTTGTAGACATTATCAACAGCAAAAGACTGCTTATTTGGGGTGATGCAGTTTGCAGAGCAACAAACAAACCTAGGGCCAAAAAACCCAGAGTGAGAACATTTAGAGATTATGAACAGAGAATATTTCTTAATTAAAAAAAAAAAGGAAAAAGTGTTTACTATCTAGCTTATGTTCCTTTAGACATATAAGCTGATAGCAAGGAGAGCAGACCTTGACCAGAAATTTGGATAATTCCATCACATTATGTTACTTTCTCTATCCTGCCCATATATACTAAATCTCTATCTTGCAAGAGTAAGACTGCAAAACCAGAGTTCTTTCTCCCAGTTGGCTAAAATGACCTATGTACAAAGCATAACCAAAGTGAATATAATACACTGACTCATTTCTGTCTTCACAATCTCAAGCGAGTAACATAGGAAGACAAGAATTTTTTGATTTAAGCTTTGTTTGCTTCAAGCTTAACAAACAAGACCTAGACTATCACATTAATTATCTTTTAAAAACGACATAGGAACAAAAGAAAAATTTTAACCAGCACTTAAGATCACTTTATCAAAAGGTGAAAAAAAAAAAGGTAAAATATCACAAAGAATAAAATCAGTAGGCAGAAATCCTAGACATAGGCTTTTGCCACAGGTATATGTGGAACTGGTCAAGTCTTTCTGCAGTAGGGTTACCAAAGTCACAATCTGTAGAAGACCAGAAATGAAGGAACAGCAAAGGTTTATTTCATAATGATTAAAACTGTCTGACATGCCTACATGACTGATGACAAAAACAAAACCACAAACAAAAACCCTAAGGAAAAACACAAAATAACCAACCAAACAAATAAAAAAACCCCCAAAACAGCTAGAGGAAGAAAGTCTCTAGAGATTAAATATATCTTATCACAACGACAGATTTCTCATGTTTGCTCTTAACCTTTGTTTTCCAGTTTCAGAACTTATTTCCTGGCAGGTTATGACTATTACATCCATATCAATCACACTTATTTTTTTGTCTAAAAATATGGAATTCTTATTCCTCCATTACCTTTCAGTAAGCAGTAATTCCAGTTAGAGAATTATTTCTTTCCCTTCTGTTAGACCTGGGATAGTGAGGCTCAGCTCATTGGCAATTCACACCACAATAGGAGAGACCACAAGTCCACAGTGGCACAGATCAGAAAATGTCTTTGTACAGACAGAAAAATCTGTTTTAAATACCTTTTAATCCTTCAACTATCCAAAAAATTCAAGAGTCCACAGACACGCACTCCTTACACAGCTTTGTTATCCCTTGGCCAAGAAATAGCACGAGGCAGTAAAAAAATTACTTGTACACTCCCCCTTGGGAAGAAGATTCTTGCTGCTTGAGTATAGTTACTTTGATCACTCTAAACTTGATGTTTGACTCTCCTTAATTACACATATAAATTGTAGCTCACTATTATGAAACATGATGAGAAATTGGGCAAACAATAAGTACTGTGAGGCTTTGCAAAACACCAGCTCAGAGCTCAGAGTGACTAAACTCAGCTGGAGTGAGTTGATACACACAGTTACTCAGGTGTGCCAGCACTGCACTTCCCAAACTCTTGCAGCTACCAGGGGAAAAGGCTGTTAACAGAAAAATTGTGTAAAGTATTCTGTGAAGTTAAGAAAAGTTTTTATTCTTCAGATTTAAAGCCCAAATACAGGAGCTACTTCGCCCTCCCAGATACATTGAAAGAGGTACAAAGCTGCTGTTTCCCACAGTAATCTGTTATTTGGAGGACAAAATCCTCCAATAAATTTTAATATATAACTCATTTTGAAAACAGCTAGCTTTTTTTTTAAAAACACTCACTCATCAACAGCCATCCAACCGAAGTATGCAGTCCAAGACTGTCCTAACTCAAACTGTACAGAAATCACCACTGGTTACCTCTGACAACCACCCTCTGGTGAGCTTTAAACCCAGGACTGTAAAAGGTACTGGGAACAGCACATTGGCTGTTGGTACCTGAACTCATGGGATCAGGTATATTGCTGGGGATAAAAAGCAAATATTCATACTGCCTCTGTACTGATATCTATTTCACACTATAGTTTGAACCACTGATTTAGCTTTGATGCAGGGCAACATTTAATGCACCTAGCCTTTTAAGTACTTTTTGAGTACTTTAAGTATCTTTTGCTAACAAGGTATGCTTTTCATCATGCTTGATATCTCCAAGTACTCTCCACCTTCAACTCTCATGGTCTTAAAGCTTAGACTTCTTAAGGGCATTTATAGTCTTAATGTAAAATACTGAGAAGTATATGGCCTATATAGCAATTAAATTCCATATAAATCTATGGATAAACAGGTAAAAAAGTATTACTGTTACAAGTATGTAAACACTGAGAAACTTAACACTTACAATATTTATTCTTTGTGTAATCAAATAATTGTATTTGGGGCTTGTTTTTTGTTTTGTTTGTTTTTTAACTAAGTATTATGTAGATTTTACATTGGTTAGAATTTATAGAACAGAGTATTCAGAAGTTCTTTTTGAACCTTAAGACTTTGAAGCTGTAAGGTCTGGACTATTAACTCTCAAAGGTTTTTGAAAAGCAACAAAGCAGAAATAATCTTGTCAAGCTTTATGTATTTTGTAGTGGTCACTCTAAGGGCAAGCCTTAAGGAACTAGCACTGTCTTAACTGATTATTTTGCCTAGGTAATAGTACTACTACAAGAACACTATATAAAATCAGATCTGTTCCTCATGTGAATACATTAGTCAAAGAATTGTTTTCATTAAGTAGTGACAGAATAAGCCCAAATCATTCGAAAGTTGCTAAATGATGCATTAAGCAGCACAGTAGAGCACAGCAGATGCCCTGGATTTCTACATGCTCATGGAGCCTTTCAGTTTAACCACAAAGTGAGGTTACAGTCATGCCTTAAAGACACCTCTTCTAATTCTCTCCCAGAACAAGATGTAAAAAGGAAAAATACAGCTTATCTCCAGACCAGAGCTCAGCCACTGGTGGAATGAACGATGAGTCAGGTGATCCTTCTCAGTGCAAAGAGATCCTTCTCTTGGCAAAACTCACAAAATAAGATTATATTATTTAAAAACTCTTACAAACTCAGAAGTATTGTATGTGCCTTACTGTCTAAAACCTGCCTTCATTCATGACCAAACGCATCATTTCAGCTTCACACGCATCTGTTCAGGTATGATTAAACTGACAAAGCTAACCTACAATCTGCGAAACTAAAAATCTTTGGAATATCTGATCTAAACCCACCCTTGTGATGGTATACAGGGGAAAGTGAAATGCAAAAAGCTGACAAGCAGTAGCAGCAGTTTAAAAAGCACAATGTATTTATTTTTGCCCAAAAGTTTTCAAATACATCTGGCCTTGTTCTTGCTGTACTAAAATCCACATAAAGAAAAGTACTGGGATTTTAGTCTTACATCCTTCTGATAAGAGATATTGAGAGCTGTTTCTGAGAAAAGCTTTCTTCAGCCTCAATTTTCCTGGCACACTGTCAATGTTCACCTGAACGCGTTACAACAGCATCTCCAAAGGAAAATCTGCACCAGCAGTTGCCGCCTCACACTAGTTAAATGGCTGACAAACCCCTATACTCCCGGCCCCTGGTTTTTGATTCGGGCCACGGCCTGTAGTCTCTTCCCAACTGCGTGTCATGCTTCTTCACCATCCAAACCGCTCTCAAACAGGCTCGTGAAGAGGAGACAGTTCTGTGGGGGCTTGCTGAAGATGCTGAGAGCAGCCAGCCCGCACCCGGCGCTGGGTATGCGTCCTCGGACAGAGAGCTCCGCAACATTGGCGGCAGCTTTCAAAGTGAGAAAGCTGCTGGCAAAAGGCATCACTGTGTTTCAGCTACGGGTTTAGACTGCATTTAGAGCCCTGCAGGCTCCCCGCGACCTCAGCCCCCGAAAGAGGCGAACGCCCCGTTGCTCGTCGTTCCAGGCGATGCTTGCAGCCGACTGCCTAACCCCGGCCTCTTCCCTCGGAGACACGGCGTTTTTCCACGCCTTCCTCTAAGGAGAGCTGCCTCCTCTCCCAGACCAGAGGTGCCAGCCCGGGCGGGCCACTGGGCCCATGCCCGCAGCGGCCACAGCCTCCGTGCCCCGGAGCGGCGCGATGGCGCCACCTGGCGGACACGCTAGGAATCAGGACCCACGGATGGGCCTGGATCGGCCGAGAGGCTCTTTCCCCAGGGAAGCGCCGTTTGGGAAGCGGGGAGGAGAAGCCCCGCTGGTAGCCAATTCCCTCACGCCGCTCTATCACATCGTTCCCTTCCTCCCTGCCTACCTGCCCCTGACTTTCCTCCTTCCCCTGCCCAAATAAACCGCTCCGAGGTCGATTTTGCAGGCTGCCGTCAGGTGCCAGCAGCTCCCCGCGACGCTTTCCCGAAGTACTCTGCTAGAAAAAAAAAAAATAGAAAAAAAAGTAGAAGACGCTGCCTGCCTACTTGCCCACGGGCACCATCCTTCACTCTCGACTCTCCACGAAGTAAGGGCATTTGGGGACCTGAGCGTTCTGGACAATAAGTTATCCATGAACAGCAACGTGCCCTTGTGCCCAGGAAGTCAAATGGTATCCTGGGGTTCATTAAGAAGAATGTGGCCAGCAGGTCGAGGGAGGTTCTTCTCCCCCTCTACTCTGCAATAATGAAACTACATCCGGACAATTGTGTTCAGTTCTGGGCTCCCCAGTTCAAGAGGGAAGGGAAATAGTAGAGAGTCCACTGGAGAACTGTGAGGACGATTAAGGGACAGGAACATCTCTCTTATGAGGAAAGCCTGAGAGTCCTGGGGCTGTTTAGCCTGGAGAAATGACCAAGAGGGGATCTTACTAATATTTGTAAATATATGAAGGGTATCAAGGCCAGTCTCTTCTCAGTGGTGCCCTGTGAAAGGATGAGGGTCTATGAACACAAGCTGGAACACAGGAAATTCCACCTCAACATGAGGAAAAACTTTTTCATTATGAGAGTGTAAAGCCCTGGAACAGGCTGCCTCAAGAGGTTGTGGAGTCCTCTTCTCTAGAGGCTTTCAAAACCCACCTGGATCTGTTCCTGTGTGGCCGGCCCTGGGTGTTCCTGCTCTGGCAGGAGGGGTTGGAGTCGATCTCCAGAGGTCCCCTCAAATCCCTACCATTCTACGACATCCTCGTCATGTCTTAATGCAGCTGAAAAAGAGATGGTTCTTTCCACATTAGCAGGTCAGCTAAACGTACTCAATTTACAGAAAGCCCTTCTATGTTCCCCCTCCATTTCCCACAGGTGGAAGCGACTTAGAAAAAAAACAAACAAACCACAACTCGGCTAAAGTTCTAGACTAATAAAAGATTGCCTTTACTTGTATATGATGTTATGCTAATTATATATGCCACATCAAAACAGAAGCCAGATTATTAGCAGAAGATTCACTCAAACTGAATAAAAAGTAAACTGCATTTGAAGTGTGAACTCAGCTGAAGTAAGTATGAATTTGCTTTGGCTTAATAACAAGATTACACCCAGTGTGCTCTGTATGCTGAGGACAAAAAACTTGTGAACTCAGCTTTTACCTGTATGTGTTCATATAGACATTTGCTGAAATAAATGCAAGTCATGAGCCACCTCTGCTAGAGATATGCTGCACTATCTCCTCCTACTCATTTATAGAGGAATTATACAAATAAGTAGATAAAAAATAAACACTACTAGTGCCTTTATAAATCCCTTTTCTTAAATTTTATGCCTTGTTTTCCTCTAATTTTTCCTCACATTGTGAGTTCTATGGTTAGGTCACAGGCTACCTGAGGACTAGAGTGACTGCCTCTCATTCAGAATATAGAGGACTTCAGTTTTAGTTTTGGCCTCTCCAGTCTCATATTTATTAACACTGGTGAATTTTGATGCTTGCTTTTACAACTCTGAACTCTCCGATATAGCATCAGGTAGGACTAAATCAGCAATATAATGTAACCAGGCTGAGGCTATACATAAAGTGCATGATACCCATAGGCATAAGGTCTGCCAGCTGTAGCACCTGTATTTGCTTAAATAGGTCTGACAATCCTATAATTAAATCCTATTTCTAATAAAGGGAATCCAGGCACTAATCATTTTTGCCTGATAGTATCATGGCATTGTGGCAAATTATGACCTGAGTAAGACAAAAAATGAAAACCCCACGGACTGTGGAGATTAGAAACCCAACAAGTTTTAGTTGGTGCTAGAAAGCTGGCAAGAGTAATAAAACTGACAAAAGAAGAATGCTTAGTAACAAATGCAATGGTAGGCAGCCACAAACAGAAATGAGTTATGCTGCTGTCAAGATTTAGTTTCTAAATAATTCAATCCACAATTGCATATTTATTAAATAGTGAAAAGATAATACAAGGCAAACATATCTGTTAGACGTGCTGTAAAAAATAAATAGTGTCCAACTCAACATGCTGGTCTTATTCTAGAATGCTGTGTGGACAAAAAAAACCAAACCAAAACCAACAAAAATAACCAACCCAAACCAAAAAAACATTTAATACAATATTTGGTCCCAGTAAGTAAGTACAGCAATTCTTCTCACGTTTAACATCGAATTGTCTGCTTGAGTTCATGGACCTGAGGAATCCTCTGAAGTTTTACATAACAGAACAAAGTGGCATCCAATTATAGGATCAGTCTCTGCATGACTAACTGATGTTGGCAATTCCCTGGGACTTTTCTTCAAATCTATTTGAAAAAAAAAAAAAAAAAAAAAGTCTGGACCTGGAACACAAGGAATCAGTCACGGGCAAAGCTAAATTTCATGCTTCTGTTGCTAGCAAGACTGAAACAAGCAATGACTGTTCCTCTAATAAGGAAGGTACAATAAATGCTTTTGTACACAGTTTTTATCAAAAATTAGACATAGTCTTTAAGGTTTTGGCAAGTTGCCAGTGCAATTCTTCACAGAGTTTACCTACCAAGATATTAGTACTGACTTTTCATCTGCTATGACTTACTACATATTGTTCTTTCTGTAATACCTGAACTAGATGTGGACTTTCCAGATTTGAGGGAGACCTGGAGAACAGTGGAAAGAATAAAGTGCTACAGTAGAACAACTTCAGAAAGGAGGTCAATGCCAATTAGTCTGTAATTAAAACCAAACCAATCCTACACAAAATCATAGTATTCAGAAAACTAATTGTGCATCCTTCCAGAAGCCACTTCTATGTAAACTTCACTGCACCAGGTAAGAGAATAAGATAGTATGTACATTCATTGTACAGTTATTAGCATGGCTAAATTGCCTAATCTGGAAACAGTCCTGTGCATTTATTTTAAGCATCATTCCTAGTTATACAGTTCCTCTCCTCAAACCACAGTATAACATATTACACTTCCAGGCTAGCAAAAGCCCTGATTGCACTTCAAATTATATTGCTGATGCTAGGCTCTGGGAGGAGAAATACAACATCAGTTTTTCCATGCTTATGGAATATGATAATTATACATGGGAAGAAGAGACATAGATTTTATTTGTTTATATGTAAGGAACCTGAATTGAAAGCTACACCTCAGATGTTAAGAAAATCTACAGAATAATTGTGTTGCTGGTAGGTATTTAACCTTTTTCCCATTCTCTTCTCTACCAGGTACCTAAAAAGACTGATCACTTGAAAGAAAAGTCTCTCCTAGAGTAAGAAAATTACGATCTAGTATTAGCAGATAAACATCACTTTACAAGGAGTGGCATTTATCCAGTCACACAGGACTATTTACTATGAGGTCTGGAAAACCAGGGAAGGGTGCTTTGGTTGGTCAAGAACAGAGAAACTAGTGTGGTTCTAGAGAGATTAGCATTATAAAAAAAAAAAAGAAACATAGACCCATGATCATAAATATATTAACATGAAAATTAACATGCAGAAAAGCTCTTTCAGAACTATTTTTCTATTTGAATACTTCAGTTTTGATACCTGTAGTAGGGAGCTTCTTTTTCATGCCTTTTGAGTACTGCTTCACATGTACCTTTCTTATCCCAGTCTGCCACAGTGGTACAATAGCTTCTTTAGAAGGTAGGATAAGAAGTAAATCATAGCATCCCCATCCCTGAGAAACTTTCACTCTGAGTTCCCATGAGGAAATAAAATTTCATTTCTTCTTCTATTCTACATGATTTATATACAGAGTAATACCTCTGGAAGACAAAAAACATGAACCCTGCTATTTCTCAAAAGAACTGAAAAAAACCCCCCAAAACATGTCGCCACCTTGCCATCCAGAACAGAGTAAGCACTTGCCTTACCTCAGCTATATGGACTACTAACAGCATCTGCTTCACTAAACACATCTGAGATACTTTAAATCATTTCAGTGATGTCAGTCAACCAACTCAATGGCTCATAAGGATGTGCAGACTTAGAAGAACTCTGCCTTGATTATTTGTCCCAGACTTTGGGAAAGTACTGCTGAGCCACAAACAGGCATCATCTAGCTTAAGAGGTTATAAAACTGCATATTAAACCCTAGATCACCTTAGTATAGCAGGCTCTAAGCTACAGATTTTGGAGATTGATTTTACACAAAGTTCAGCTTTCCTTACTGTAAGGTAGCAATGTATAGGAGAGAATAAAGAGCAGAATTAAGTTGGCTTTGTGTTTCAGTTCTACTTATCTTGAGTGCTATTAGATGGTAAGCTAATAAAGTCCAAAAATTAATTCTGTAGCAGTAGTAGAACTCATAAGAAAACTATCAGGGCTTTAAAAATTCTTTAGACTATTAAAAAATTCGTGCACTAATATTACAGCAATAAAACCAGCAATTATTTTGTCAATCACAACCAAACCACATACCCTACGTTCTACAGGTACATTCTAATCTAAGTTATCCTTTTAATATAGAAGCATCTAAACAGCAAATAAGTATAACAGCTAACTTTTTTTTTAATAGCTTCTCTTCTAAGTGGTAGTGTGAAAAAAATCCATCGTAAATAGGTAATCTGCTTTATGAGAATAAAAGAGACAGGTGACAGAAACTTGCTTTGAGAAGAGGTGGGGTAATATAGTTTTATATTGAGACAGTAGTTATTTCATATGATAAGCTGTTTTAAAAAGTGGTATTATATTAGGAGGTTAGAAGGCTTTGTTTATTTGTTTTTACTATTGTTTTGGGGGTTTGTTGTTTGTAATTTTTCCCTTGTGGATGTTGAAAAACAAAAGTCTGATTCTGAGGTTTTGCAGTTTTCAGGATGTGAAAGTTTTGTAGGCTCTGAGAGGTGTGCTCCTGCTAATAAATGTTATAGCTTATCTGCTTCTACATGAAAAATGTAGTTAGCTCTGAGAATTGAGGAAATTATGTTAAGGTTGTACTTAAGAATATGTTAGTCTGTAATTCTTCCACAGGAAAAACAAAACAAAACATGAATGCTTATAGATAATGTATTGTTGGTAGTCTTCCATGTTGTACTGCTAGGTAGTCTGTTGTTTGTCATCAGTGTCTCAAAGACTCCCAGAAATGAAGTGGCTTAATGGTCTCTGACAATAGAGCTATGCTAGAAAAATAAGCAAAGAAAGGGATGTACTAAGATTGTCTAGGGAAACAATATTCAAGGTCCAAAAAAGGAAAAATCCTTGTACTGCTTTGTTAACAGGCTTTTTTTTTTTTATTGTGTAGTTTAATCAGTCTGTAGCTTGTGGGGTAAGTAAAAAAACCCAAACTAGTTAGTATGTTCAATTTAGATGCCTGTAGTGACTTTACAACAGAGACTTGTATTGTAACATTCAGAGGGGTATTACTAGTTTGTTTTGTTCAAGCTGTCTGTGCATGCTGTGAACTTGTCACATTCCATTGTCCCTAAAAGCTGAGATGGAACTGTCTGAAGTTGTAAGAAATGAAACTTTGAACCAAGAAGTTTATGGTAGTATATATGTTAAGACAAGGGCAAAATAACTGTAAAAACTATCCCTCCCTGTTGTAAAAATACATTATTTCACATGAAAATTATTGATTTATCTTCAAAGGCAACATTGTTTTTAACTGAATACTCCTGAATACCATTACCTGTGAGATTATACTTGGTGGGGGTCAGGTTGTTTTTCCCCCTTTGCTTCCAAATCTCAATGAAAACACTGAAAGTGTGATGTAGGAAATAATTGATATTTCCACAGAGATATCTAGGGATATCTATGCAATAGATGATTACAACACAGGAGCAGTTCAGAGAAACTAGTTTAATTCCAGAAAAAAACTGGTAACTATAACTGTATTTGACAGGATAACATATGTAATCTCATTAATAATTTAAAAAAAAAAAAAAAAAAAAAGCTTTTTAGTCCTAGTTTAAGTTACCTTCTTTTGCAATACAGATGCAACTAAATTCTTAATTACAGGGACAAACTTCTTATAGTGTTTGAGCTTTGGATAGTGACATTTAAAAGCAATATTACTCCCTTTTTGCTGCATATTTTATACAAACACCTTTACATAAAACATTGCCAATTATTTCTTTTGAGTATTTTATTGTTCAGTTCCATCTTATGTGGACTCATAAATAATTTTTCTTCATAAAATCACTGAAACACTTTTGCCAGCACAGGTGGCTTTTCTTTGTTATTAATAAGGAATGGAAGTCCTCTGTTCCTGGATGCATCTTTTAAAATAAGATGCTTTTGAACAGGCAGGAAGAGACTAATAAAATGTGTATTCTATTCACCATCATCTGGCCATCTCATGTAGCATAGTAAGTAAGCCCTGGGGAGTTATTACAGGCTGGAAGGATTTATCTCTGAGTGGTATATGGATCAAGCAGAAGAGTGTGTGTTGCTCAGCACAACAAAGGAATTGGAGTATTGTGGGCAATAACAATGCAGCCTCCCAAATAAAGTAATAGATTCGCTTGAAAGTGCTGGAGTAAATATACAGTAAAAACCCTGTTGGAGCCTTAACCTGTCATGTTATGATGTCTTATTCATTGAAGTTGAAAGGGTTCTCTGCAGGACAAATTCTGTGTGTGTATATTCCTTTAATTCTTTTGCTCTTAAAAAAAAAAAATAAAAAATCTCTCACTTCCCAGTGCTTCTCTGGGATTTCTGGGTATGGTGGAAGTAGATATCTTTTGCTTGAGGCCCTTCTTTTCAGAGTGGAAAGTGCTTTTGCTGTCCTCATTTTCGAGGCACAGTTATGCAGAAGATTTGTCATCTTCAGAACTTGTTTCTTTTCCTCATGGAAAATAAAAAATGAGAGTAAACTGTCACCTGGAGTGTGTAGTTACAAATATGCGCTTTTCTTTTGGTGAGTCGCTGTGTCTGAAGGAGTCCAGGCTGCCTCAGGGTGGTGTTGGGTGCAGGTATGGGCATTTTGCTGCTGTAGGTTTCAGGCTGCCGTGGTGGAGGGAGCTGTGCTCAGGTAAAAGGCAGAGGTGGCTGCTCTGGTTAGCCCCGTGTAACTGAGGCTTTCTGCCAAAGTCCAGCTATCAGCGAAAACTGCAAAATTTAGTCTGCCTAAATTCTTCTGTAGCTTAAAGCCAGAGCACCTACCCATCTTTTTCTCTGCTTGTGCTGCTGCGGGGAGGGGAATTCAAGTGGCTTGCACAGAACTGGTCCAAATGAGTTTTCAGTCTTGATTATCTGGAGGTTCTCATTCAATAACCTCAAAGACAAGGTGGCTGTTACACTTGTAAATTCAGTCCATTTTATTCTCAGTAAAACTTGTGTATTCATTTCCCTAAAGGGCCTGCATGTAGCTTACGTTCTGTTTCTTTAAAATAAATCCAAGAAAGTTCTGTTGAATAATAGTTATCTCACGGAAGAAAAGGGAAGAACGGAATGAATCTTGATGTGCACACTGTAAAAATACGTTATAGCCCCGAGAAGCGGTACATGGGTGCGCTCCAGTTTTCTTTCACGCCTTTCACCTTTGGAAGGGGATAACCTTTATTCTGGTACAGTGTTACTGTGCGAGATGTGAAAAGGTCCCCTGACATCACATGGCTAATTGGGGCTCCTCAGTGAATAGGATCTGACCTTTTAGCGGTATCCTGAATGTGCTATTGACTTGCTGACAGGAAGCCCTGTAGCGATAACAAAGGAAGAAATGATTCAGCAATCAGCGGAAAGCCTCCCTTGATTTCACATCTGCTAGTCCATCTATTTCCATGCCTGCAGAGCTGCCGTCACATGAGGGCAAAGTCTCTCATTGTTGAGTTCTTTCTTTCTGCCTTTCTTTCTTTCTGCCTTTCTTTCTTTCTGCCTTTCTGCCTTTCTTTCTGCCTTTCTTTCTGCCTTTCTTTCTGCCTTCCTTTCTGCCTTCCTTGCCTTCCTTGCCTTCCTTCCTTTCAAACGTCACATTTTCCACAGGCACTATCAAAACCAACGTAAAACAACTGCTAGGGTGATGCAGTGTCAAAAAGTATTAACAACTGCTAGCTGCAGCAGAAAATGGGTCTGTGAAGACAAAGTGCTGCGTTATGAATGACGGGTGATTTCCAAAATTAGCTTAAGAAAGTCCAAGGGATTAGGGTATTGTTTTACTGAACTGTGGCAGACCGTGACTGTCTCTAGGGTGACTCTGCTGCAGCCCTTTAATAGCAAAATCCCAAATCCTGTTTTAGATAAATTGTTTTTAGTTTGTTACTGTAACAAAGAGGCACCATTCAAAGTTTAAAATGCTTTTGCTTTCTATTATGGTACCTAATGTGCTCAAGCAGTTAAGAAAATGCTAGAAAATTATTTTATTCTCAAAAGAAGGCAATAAAGCCAGTGTTTCTGTTGCTCTGTGCTTCTTGTGAGAGTATAGTGTATGACAGCATGCTTAGCATGACTAGGAAAATTCTTTTGCTGTATTTGGGCAACACGTACACCAGGGCGTTTTTATACTTATCTGGTTGAACAGAAAACCTCATGTTCTGATCCAGATATTGGAACACAGTCAAAATTAATCAATATGCTAGGAAATGCATCAGTAATAACAGCTGCCCAACCCCGGTATGTTTGTTTCAAAATGTGTAACACAACACAAAGTTTAAATATCCTCGTATTAATGCAGTTCATGATGTAGGAACAAATTACCATATGAAATCAAAGCAGTTGTCTATTTACTTAGTCATTTCATCTCCCAATTAAAACAACAGGTCTAAAGTATCCCTGAAATTATGTTCTTTTCCCTAATTAAATCAAAAGCAAAGTGCCATTTGCTCTGCTTGTTAACAGAGAATGCTGTCTTCTTTCTGGAGTAGCTTAGTTTTTCCACCTTAAACCTTCAATAACTCCTTGTACTACTACTCTTCAAGCTTTTTTTTTAATTATTATTAAATTATTTATTTATTTTAAAGTGTCCATGTTTTCCTTGACATTGTACTGCTGCATGGTTTCTGAGGTTTTTATATTATTAATTTAGGCCTCTGGATTAGCTTTTTTTTTTTTTTTCAGGTCATGTAGGAGAGGTGAGGATTGTTCCCTGAATCATCCTTAAGACCTGGTGTGAGAGCTTCCTGAAGGCCCAGGGAAAAGACTTAACACTCCTGCAGAGGTACAGTTCTGTGTTGGAGACACTGGAGCCCAGCAAAGGCATGGCAAATCTCAGGTTAATCTTGTCTTAGGAGAGCATAAAATGATAAAAATAATTATATTAAAAATATTTAGAAGGTAAATCCTGACTTCAGGTCATATATTTAGAAAATGGTAGTAAATGCTCACCAGTGTAGGACTGCACAATAGGATGGCAAAACACACTTTCCTCTGTGGCCTTAACAAGGTGGCAGTCCCTGTAAATTCTGGCAGGCTTGATAAGGAACAGTGTTAAACTGGTGTTAATCTGCAAGTGAAAGCATCACCCACATACTCCAAAGTGTCTGCGTTTCTAGAAGTGTGATAGCCAGTTGGGATCATTGATGAAATTTCTCTGGAGAGTAGCTATAGACCCAGAAGGCATGAGACATTTCCTAGCAGTGCACTTCTGTTCCCAGCAGAAGTCCCACAATTATTTGTAGAGAACTGCTTCAGAAATCTTCCAATCATTTTATGGAGGAAAGTGATTCAGGAACACAATCCTCTGAAGGCAATGTCAAGCTTTAATGACAGTTTTCTTGCTGTATATAAAAGGTAAATCCCTAATTTATGTAAATCTGAGAATAAAAAAATAATCATAAAACCTTAGGAGAAGAGCAACAGGGGTTGGGGCAGAGGAAAGGGGGTGCATGCATTGACAGAGCAGGATGTTCCCTGTTCAGCTGTAATTTATCTGTGAATGAGGATCTCTATTGCTTAGGGACCTTAATTTGTCATATCTATGAGAATTGTTTGAATTATCAGTGTTCACCACGTCTGGCACTTGACCCTCATATATTTATTTCTGTGGTGTTTGTTTCCTGTTCTGACATAAATGCAAACAAGGATAAAGTACCTTATGTGTGCAGAAAGTTGCTTTTCTATGGGACAAGTGTAAAGTTGAGTTGGAAAGTCTGAAGTTGAGTCTCTCTCTGCACACACACATACATATATAAAAATATATGTTGCTGTAGATATATTCATAGGATATATATATGAATATATATCTCTGTAGATGTAGTAATAGAAAATATCTCTATCAGCATATAGATCTATATGTATCTACACGCATAGCTATAATCCCAGGCAAGACGCGGTGTGATCTCGGAGCTGGCTGTAGGCTAGCCGAGCAGACAGACAGACAGACAGACAGACAGACGGAGGCAGCGGTTGTCGGGCGAGCGCCCGGCGCTGGGGGGCAGCGCTGCCCCGCAACCCGCCGCCGCCGCCCAGCTGGAAACCTCCGTGCTCAGGAAGGAGCCTCTTCGAGAGCGCTGACTGTGCTCCCAGGGGCTCCCCGCATCTGAAGGGCAGGCAAACGCAGCCCTGGCCAGGTGCCTTGCATGTTTCACTTTTCATTTATTTATTTGTTTGTTTATTTATTTTAATTATTTTAAATGAGAAAACCCATTTGCGTCTCTCACGCACTTTAAGCTGTTAGAGCAGGGGTGGGAGCTCAGAAGCTCCGGATTGGGCTCTGAGCAGTTAATGTCCCCACAGTCCATTTCCGCAGAGTCGCGGCTCTGCCAGGAGCTGACGGAACCGTGGAAGAACAGCGGCCGAGTCCCTAGAAGGCCTGGAGAGCGGACCGCACCGGCACCGCAATAAAAGGCCGGGTCTGGGGATGGCTCCGGTTGCGCCAGGTGGGCACAGGCGTTGCCTCTGTCCGGGTCTCTACAGAAAGCAAGCAGTAATACCGAGATTAGTTTTGTGCTTCTGCATACTTCATCTTTAAGTTGGTGGCAGCCTAGCGAATGCTGGAGAAAGCCGCTATCTTCTGCTGCATTTCAAAGAGCAGTCAGGCTATTACAGGAAGATGAGCCTGATACTTTCTCGTGGAAACATTCTTTTTTATTATTTTTTTTCCCCATATGCTGATGTTTATACGATTAATTCAAAGTAACCTGAAACGTATGACTGTTCACTGAGTATGCAAAATATTAGCCAATGTGATGGAAGATGTATCCCATATAAAGGAAATTCTTGATCACTGAAAGTCCAGTCTAAAAATGGCTAAATATTTATTGAATGCTGCTTCTAACAACAACCACATAGCTTTGTTTGGGTGGTGTGTTTTTGTTGGTTTTGTTTTGTTTTTGTTTTTGTTAGTGACTTTGTCACTGGGAAATAATCGTTTTCTCTTAGCTACTGTTGATGCTTTCTTTCTCTAGAGTCCTCAGGGGAAGCAGACACCCCGAGCCCCTATTCATGTAACAAAGCACAGCGATTACTTACAGACTTCATTTGTGTATTGCTCACGGTGCAAAGATCGCTGCGATCAAGACATCTCTGCTGGGATTTCTTAAACTGTGATAAATAACGTGTCTCGTTCCTTTCAGCTTATAAATGCAGTTCTAATTCCCATGTGTACAAATGTTTCTGTGGATGAAGAGCATTTAGATGTTATATCCTCTGATGGAAAAGGTATAAATTCCTTGCACTAGAAGCACAAAACCAAATTGTGACTGTTTTGTTCAGCAATAATGACAGTGTCTGGTTCCTACATAATGACTGTATCTGGTTCCTATATCATGCTGTTGGATATTGTTATTTCTGTGTCATACATGGGGAACCGAGGCACAGCAAAGTAATATGAATTCTTGGAAAACAACCAGGAAGCAGAATCTGGAAAACAATCAAGTATTCTCAGTGCTAGTCATCTGCCTTGTGCACAATGGTTGTCCTTCATTAAAACTGGAAGGATTTTCTTTTCTTGGGAATGAGGAGGTCAAGCATTGTGTGAGAGACATTTAAACTCTAATGTAGCTCCAACAAAATGAAAAAAGAATGCATCAATCTGCACTTTTTGAAACATAAATAACTTTAAATGTTTTGCTAAAAAATAATTTGACGTAATGGGAGGGAAAGAAGGATCAGAAGATGAAAATTAAGGCAAGGGAAGAAGGAAATATCAGTAAAAAAAAAAAATGTAACTGCTGTTATTGTGTTGCTATAATAACTAACATGTTCTAGGTTTGTAAACCTGGTGTAACTATCCTGATGAGGCTCACTTAGACTATTGAAAGAATGCAAAGCTCAGGATAAAACACATGTTGTAGGTATCTGCAGTTACAGATTCTTACTATTCTTCACTTCCATAGTAAACAGGGAGGTGTCCTGTTCCATATCTCTGGTAGTCCCACAGATACACTGTGCTCTGAGCCTATTTACAGGGCAGGTGCTTATTTCCAGCACGTGCTTATCAGCCACTGACTAAGGCTTTTGATCCTGGACAGTCACATTTTTTCCATTGAACCTACAAGCTAGAGAAAGTGCCTTGTGATGTTGAAACTGTTTTTCACAAAACATCAAGCCTCCCACTTTGGACATAAGAAAAAAGACTTGCTCTGTCAGACTGGAAACAGAAATCCCTCTTCTTCCATCATCTGCTTCTCTGATCTTGCGCCAGTAGGTCACAGCAAGGGTGACAGTCTTTATGGCACTGATGCATCCCACCTTTTTTGTCCTCCTCTTCCAACTCAAGGGTGGAGTACTTCCCCAGGACCACTAGCCTACCCTTCTTGTAGGACATTTTCAGGGGCATTCTCTACAATACTTCATACACATGATTGGAAAGGTATGTGCTACTTTCCTGGTCAAACAGAGCTAGACATCTATTATAGTTCTGGTGATCATGTGTGTTTGTTGGCAGTATATTATTGTTTAAGAATGTAAAAGGATGACTGTTCTGGTCATTTCGGAAATCATTTGTTCTTTACTATTTCAGTACAGTTTTTCTATAAGTCGTTATTTTGACTACAAGAAATGTTGGAAAGTTAATTATAGTCAATTTCTTTTTAAAGGTCTGGTTTGTGTTTTGAGTTAAAAGTCACAAACCTTCTGTTTTGCAATGATTCAAACGTTCTTCAACTCTAATGAAAACTTTCAAATATTTATATATTTAAAATTTATACATATTTTTGAACAACCACTACTGCACAAGAAAAAAATCCTCAAGTTCTTAATGATACAGTTAAGGAGGGGTGAGTGTTTGCCAGACTAGTCTATTAGCATCTTGAATGTATTTTTTGAAACTATAAACCACTGTAAATGAGAGCATACGTGTTCATAATCAGTCAGTGTACATACAAAATGCCCCTAAACAGCAGTCTTAGCTAAACTAAATTGAAACATCGCAGAGTTACTAACTTAGGAAGGAGAATTTTCAAACAGGTTTAATGGGGGAAGACATATTAAGAGCTATAGGTGAGAGAGGAAAAATTGCAAACTAGGGGAGATGTGCCCAGGATAAGGCTGTAAGGAGGACTTTGGTAGTTCCACTTAGAAAGAAGGGTGTAAAGAGACTTCCTTTTGTGTAGGTGCACTAACACAATGAGCCTGGGGAGCACAGAAAAAGGGTAGGCTGGAGGACCACACACAGTCACAAAACTGTGTATGGACAGAATGTACAAAGTGTCATGATAGGAGTGGGCCACACTACTTTAAAATGTTCTCTTTGAAAACAGACCTTTGAGATGGTCAAGCATGTCCAAGTTCTCCAGCCGTTCGGGGTCAGCCCAAGGACAGAGCAGACGCAAGCATTGCTTTAAAGCCTTTTCTCTCTGTCTCAGCTTCCAGTATACCACTGTTTAGCCAGGCCAAAGAATCTACTGGATTTCACCCAGATTTCCCTTGTTCTTTGGTCTGGATTTACTAGAGTTTAAATAACAATGAAATGTGAACTGATTTCGTCAGTCTGGCTGCTGTTTAGATCTCAGACTCTTCTGTTTCTGCTCCCATAACAAGCAGCCTTTTCCAAAACCAATACAACCACAAATCTGGCTAGTCTGAATGCTGCTAAAAAAAGAACATGTAGGAGTTAGATCCCAGGATGGCAAAACCATTGCCTCATGGTCTGTGCTAAAGATCCAATTATGGACAGTTGTGGTATTCTTATGTTAATATCAGTAACTCCGTTTTATGGTGGTTTATATGCTCAAACCTCTGCATCCAGAATCTTCCCTAGAGCAGCCTTTGCCATATGAAGTGTTAAAGAGTTTGTCAAGTGAGCAGCACAGCCTAAATATGTTCTGGTCCCCTACTCTGGTCTAGCTTTACCAGGGAGCAGAGTAGTAACTCCAGTCCCCAGCTCAAGGAAGGCTCTAAGTGGCACCAGGAAGTAGAACCTGTTCAGAGGAGAGAATAAAATATTTCCTTGTTACTCAAATCCTAGCTCTCACCATCCACTTGATGAATATTTGGTGGGATGCTTCAGCTCCTCCTGCATACTAATGAACAACCAGGTTAACTCTGGAGGAACTCTGGGGGGCTGTTACATAGCTGGGTCTCTTTATGCCCCATGTAGCTGATGAGATATGTGGGATATGTACTTGTGATGGTTTGTGAAGGCAGTGACCAAGTGCCTGGAAGAAGATGTGAAAAAGATTAATTATATTAATAATGTGAGCTGGGATGGCAGTTCCTTTCTGGGCACATTATGAGTGTCCTGCAAGACTGAGTATTCATAAGGTGTTTATATCCTTTCTCCCCTCTAACCAGCTTGCTAACTTGTTCAGAGTATAGAGACCATGTTACAAAGGTGGTTTCTGGGAATATTTAAGTTAAAGGGAAAAAATCTCCAAGTTACTCTTCTCAGCCAGACTTTTCCACACTTAGTATCTGCTCTTTTTCTCCCTAATGCTATTTTTTTTCCTGCTACTGGTATGATCTGAGACAAGGAATTGCAAAGGAAAGTTGCTTATTTTGAATGCTAAAAATTTATAAGTGCTGTGATACTCATGGAATTAATTATTTCCTTTGCAGAATCTGAGATATTAGTTAGAAGACAGTTATTTGCAGGAAATTGGCCTGCTATGGAATGCAAAATCTTACCTGTGTGATTTGTTGTTTTTGGTTTGTTACGTTGGTTTTTTTTCCAGCAACGGATACTTCTTGGTGTCTATTAAAATGGATAAAATCAGAAGGGAAGCAGCACAGGTTTCAGCTAGGCTGTTTTTTCTTTAAATTAACACATAAAATGATGCCTTGCTAAAGGAGCTAAAGTCTGTAAAAGCTTATTTGACAGAGTTTTATCAGTGCAATTCGTTCAAGGTCACCAGTGTTCCTGGGCTAAGAACTCCTGTCCATGCTGCCTATCTATTGTCTGACCAGGCAAATAATTTTCTAGAGCATATAGAGTTGGGGAGGGTATATACAAAACAGAGAGGAACTAGGAATGGAAGAGAGTTTGTCTTGGCAGGGTTTTCTGGAAAACAGAAAGCTGAGGGTGCCAGAGAAAAAACATGACCCAAACCAATCTCCCCTTGTTCTGCAGGAGTCTGGGCACACTGGCAGCTGCTGGTGTGCAGTCATGGGCAGTACTGTGGGGGTCTGCATCTGGGACCCTCTGGTTTTAGAGGCTCTGGACACAGCATCAGCAGCTGGTAAAGGCTCTATAATTAGAGGGACAAGACGGATCAGTGACATTTTCCTGCAAGATGAATCAGCAGTAGATTTGACTCTTGTCCTTTTTCTCTTAATGCTTTGATTGCTCTAGTAATTAATACAATAAGATTAATATGTTATTCTGTTCTATTAATTTATTTCTAGTTTTGAGGCCTTTAAGTCAGTATCATCTGCTTGCTGTCCACAGTAGAACAAGTGGGAAAACCTCTAAAAGAAAGGTGGGTTTATGTTGACAGACAGCAGATTTTCTGGATTCTAAAAAAAATTCAATTCATTATTTTGACCAGTGTACTGAAGCATGTGGAAAAAAGATGTGTTTTTTCTCGTAGCAGCAAGAGTCATAATGTAGTGATGTTATCTGGAAGTATGCTCCATTGGAGGTCAGCTGGCAAATCTGCTATGCAAATACCCTGTCAAGCCCTGCCTTGCCTGCCCCCACCCCCCGCCAAAAAAAAATCCAAATCAAAATAAAAACCACCCTGCTTTCAGAATTTTCCAGTCCAAAAAGGTAAAGAACTAGTCCAAATAAGTTTTTTTTTCCACTCCAAAAGAAAAGAACCCAGTCATTGAAGTGCCCTGAGATTGTTGTGTGTAGAAGGAAGATTGTTTGCTTAAGCCCTATAGCTATTTCTTAGGTGACTAGAATAATATAGAAACTACATGCAAGTATAAATTTGTCCTTGCTATGTTTATGGGGCCTCTCCATGACCTGAGAACACTTTTCCATCAGAATAGACTGCACCAGGGTGAGCATCCAATTACAACATCTGTGTCCAGAAAGCTTGTGAAAGCAACATTGCCTCATTCAGTTAGCATTGGATATGTCTGATAGCAAACTAAATGATGAGGAATCTCTACAGGCAAGGAAAAGGAAAGGCTCCTCTGTAGTAACATTTTCTGTATGAGAAAGGAAGGGAAAGTATAAAATTGGGTTGCTGCAAAAGAAGCAGTATTGTATGTATTAGCTTGTATTTATCAGGAATTATCCAGAATATGAAATGATGGAATTGTGTGGCCTCCACAACTATGTACAAAATTTCAGCAGAAGGCTAAGAATTATTTTGTTGACTCTTTTTGGTAAGTAAAGTAAGGTTAAAGTAAGTTTCCCATTCATTGTCACATGATGGTGTGTATTTTACAGTTTTTGTCTGCTCTCTTAAGTTGTCTTGGGATGAAGTGTTGGGGTACAGAGAGAAGTCAAAGTCTTCCAGACAATAGCTCCTGTATTCTGTAAACATACCAAAGGTCATAAAAATATACAGTGCTAACATTAGCTCCTACTTTTCAACCTCTGCTACCCTCATTTGACCCCATATAATTGAGAAAAAGGTGAATAGTAATCTTCAGGCCTACGTGAGTTTGGTCATGTCTGTAATAGAAGAAACCTTTTCTCATTAAGTGTTGCTGGCTTCAGGGAGTTTTTGTTTGCTTTCTGTGTTTCTCTGTCTTGCCAGCACTGAGGACAACCATAGGTTTCTGCTCAGAGTTTTACCTGAGTGGTCATAAAAGTCTTCAGTTACCTGTGATTAGACACGGTTGTTTTACCCCTTGGTTAAAGTTTGTATACAGTGCTGTCTGGAGTTTTTCAATTGACTGCCTAAGTGACAAATGTAGCAAGAATAGGACATTTGGCAGAGTCTAAACATTTAGCGGCACAAACTTGTCCTCTTTCATGCTGATAGGTTTTTTGTTCTGTAAGTAAAAGTAATGAAAGGAAATTGTGCTCTCTTCAAAATATTTGATGAGCTATTCTGAGAGAGTCATTAAGTGGCATGCCAATAAATTGAAATAAGGCCTATAAAACTGAGCTTAGGGTTTTTTTTTGACATTTACTGATAACCAGACTCTGTGAACATCTCCCTCAAGCCTAGTGAGTCAGTGAAGACGTGTTTCTGTGAATGAGCAGAATGTGCTTGGCCTATGAGCAGAAGGTGTGTGATACCATGTTTGTCATCTAAGAGTTTCTAGGAAACATAACTTCCGTATGATTAAGGTTGGTAATAAATAATGTGATGTGTACCTCTGGCCTCCTAGTTAATTCTGTCTTGGCCTTTGGACTGCCTTGAAATCCTGACCTTCACATACTGGTGGTGTTATGTAGAGATATAACTTTCCATCCCTTTAGAATACTTTTAAGTCTTCAGTTTTGCACTAAAAGCAATAATAGCTTAGAAAGAAAAACAAAAAGAGTGTACTTCATGTAACCCAAACTTCAGTTCCTCTGATCATTGGTTCCAATTTCCTAGCTAGTGATGTCAACAGATATCTTGAAGATTAGAATACATATCAAATTTCACTGGCTGGCTTAAAGTTACCCTACTGAGAACTGCTGTAGAACCTTTCCCCCTCTGCCAAGTAAAATCTTAAGAAGTGTAATAAATAAATAATAAATAAATCAGAAGAAAGTCAAGGCTTCTACTGAAATGAAGCAGATGTGGGCCTCCTGAGCAGGGTGTAGCATAAATCTTTCACCTGGCCAGGATTTGTTAGCACCTGGCCTGTCCACCACCAGGAGTGCTGCTGCATCCCATGGTATCACCACAGCTGCCACTCCCAACTGCCTAATCTAGACTTGGACTTCCATCTGCTCTTGTTCCCTGCCTAGCTGCTCTAGATTTGTGCTTTCTCCAAAACGGAGAAGTCCTTTATAGTTTTTCTTCTCTTTTCTGTCTTCTCCCCAGGAAGAAGCAAGAACATCCATGTTGCTACTGTGAGTCCCCTAGGCCCCCCATGAGCTGTAATGTATTGAAATGATTGGGAGTGGCTGGGGAATTTGTGTTGTTTTGGTTTTTTTTTTTGTCATTTTTATTGTTGTGGGGTTTTTTGTAATTGTTTTTAGAAATTAAGTAATCCAAAATTTTTGAAGACCTGTAAATGAGATTGTGATTGAGTTTAATGTAGAATGGAAACAATGGTGTGGGTTTTTTTCCTATAATGTGTTTATATACATCCAACACGAGAAGAACGTAATTGTTTTTTAAGGAAATTGTATTGTTGAAAGAGAAACTTTCCCTGAAGTTCTTCTAACATGCTGAAAACAGACCCAACCTTGTTCTCATCTGCACTCACCCACACTATGGTTAGAAAGTGAGAAAGCTCAGTGTGTGTCTGTGCTTTGCCAGTGGCACCGAATCCTTAAACCTTTGCTACAGTCAGTACTGCTTCCACTTGCTCCTTGTTATCTGCTTGCTCCTATACTGTTAGTATAAAAATAATACATTTTTGGGATTAAGACACACACCAGGACACACATTTCAAAAGCGATCGGGACAGGGGCCTAGGAAGCAGAGGGTTCAGCTTCTGTGATTGCTCCTGCTTTCCATAGCAGAGCATGCACTGGCTGACACTAATGGAGGGGGCAGAGCTTCCATTCCTTGTTGTATTTACATCAGATAAGGCAGTAATTTCTGTCTTAAGCTTTCCATGGGAGCAAACTTTCACTTCATTAACACTGGCGTCATTAAGGGGATGGGGTAATTCACCGTGTCATCCAGACCCGCCTGTGACCTGCATGGAGCCATCCAGTGGCAGTGCTAATTAGTGCCTTAGTGCCACATGAGCTCTTCTCCACAGCCACTTTGGCTGAGGCCACAACTCATTTTGCATGAATCGCTAAGCAGCCATCTCCTAGTAACTAATTTTGGCCTCTAAACTACTTCAGCAAGACCTCCAACCCTGCCGCTAAGGATAAATGACATCCTGTTGTTATCTGTCCTCTGGACAGCTGCTGAATTCTCACAGCAGCTTTGCTTTGCTGTCTCCATGGCAGGATAACGCTCCAGGCATTACAGCATATCCCTTATAGGAACGTGAATAATGAGTGTAATTAGTAGCTGATTGGGCAGAGATGCATCAGGCCCTAGTTTCAGAAGCTCATGTTGGACCCTGGAAATATTTCTGCCTTTTTGGTCTAGTTTTTGGATCGAGGGGGAGAGTAGGAGGGAGCAGGAGTGCTGAGGAGGGGTAAGCAGCTTTCTTCAAAGTCCCAAGAGACACTGTACGATTCTATGCATTTAATTCTGCCTCCAATCACATGGTGTTGCTGTGCTATATGAGTACATACATGGGACTGTGAGGAACTGCCTATGGTGAAGGGTTGTTTGGGATTGCAGAGAAGTAGTGTGTTTTGGCGGGGGTGCAGACAGAGTTTTCCCAGGAGATGCAAGGAAGCTAATTTAAACTTTCTGATTAGCTGGACTTTTTACAGTTGGCTAATACCTTGGATTGATGTTAAGTGAGCTGTTACCTACAAGGAGAAATCATCTTGCCAGGAGTCTAGAATATTAGTTTATCATGTGTTGTGAATTTTTAATTTCGTGGTTTATCCTCAAGGGTCTTTAAATATTTTCCTAATGTATTTTGTATTAGATAGTTGAGGGAATTCCTGATACCTTGAGAACAGACCCTGTGTGACCAGAGTGAGCTTCAGTGCATGCACAACGGATCCTGAGAGTGTGTCGTGACTGATGGTGTTTTACAGAAACGTACCACCAGACTCATCTCTATCTGCTCCTGTTTACTCTGGCTAAGATAAATGTTCTCTGTGGTAAATTTTTGGGGAACACATCAGGACAAATAATCATAGAATCATAGAATGATTTGGCTGGAAGAGACCTTCAAGATCATCAAGTCCAGCCATTAACCCTACACT
>JANHGL010000874.1:0-17606 GCA_024611195.1 Ceyx melanurus
GATGCAGCACCTTACACTTGCTCTTGTTAAATTGCATTAAATTTATCCCTGCCCACCTCTCCAGTCTGTCCTGGTCTCTCTGGATGGCAGCACAGCCTGTCCTTGTACTAATGGCTGTAGGAAAGGCTGCAACAAGGTCTTTTGTAAAAACAACAGAAATTTACCTCAGGTGAATCTCTCTGGTGCTTAACAACACTTTACATTAAAATTCTGTTTTAAAACACAGGGTTAATTAAACAATTAAGAATGACAAGGCTTATTATATGTCATCATTTATTCACAGATTGTACTGTAAGGTTAACAGCATGAGTCATGTTTTATGGCCTTATTAAATGCTGTCTTCCTTTTCTTATTGCTTTTATAATAGATTATAATAAATTCTTCTTTATGTATTTTAAATTATTACCTTTTTTTTTAATATCAAATTAGTCTTAGTATTTGCCACATTACCATAAGATGTTGTCAGAGTTTAACTACAATTAGACACATTTGCACTGTATATTAAATGAAACCACAGTGGATTGAGAAAAAAAAAAAGGCAACCTAGAAAAAAACAGCAACATTCATTACAAACTTAGAAGGATAAAGGATTTGTCATGAAGAAAATAACACGCTACAACTTGGACAAGGAACATCTGTGCTGCTAGCAGATACAGGCACTGCCTATGGGATCAGTATAGTACAGAGCTCCTGGATAAGGCATGTGAATCAATCACGGTCCAGGATTCTTGATATAAACACCACCAGTAACCCGAGGAAACCTCGGCATGGACCTGCTCCAGGGACTGGGTCCTAGTGCCCTGCTCCTGAGGAGATCCAGCACTGTCCTACAGAAATCATTTCTACTCCCACATGTTACAGACTCTGACTATGAGGGAGAAATCTGAGCTATAGCATTGTAACTGGGTTTACCATCACCGACAATTATACTAATGTATTGGGAGATTGTTGTAATTGTTGTATTGGATTTAAAGGATTGTTACTTTACTATTACCCTCAGAAGTGATGTTGCCAGAAGGTTGGAATCTTTTAATTATTGATCTCAAGGATTGGTTTTTTCACTATACCATAAGCCCTTTATCTATATTTGTTCCAAGTGCAGCAGCCGGTAATGCTTTGCGTATTGTAACACAATTAGCTTGTTGGGAAAAAAAAAAAAAGGCAATGTAACCACTCAAGTTTTGCAAGAATTGTTAATGGATCAATGTAGCATAAGACATGCATTATTACAAAATAGAGCTGCTATAGATTTTTTGCTGTTAGCTCAAGGGCATGGTTGTGAAGATTTTGAAGGAATGTGTTGTATGAATCTATCTGATCATGAGTGATCTATTCATGCCAAGCTTGCTTATCTTGAAAAGCATACCCAAGCAATTCAGCAAGGGGTTAGTCCCTTTGACAAATGGCTGCAACATCTTTTCGGGGACTGCCCTTCCTGACTGTATGCTCTTTTCATAGAAGGTTTGCGTTTGATAGGTATTGTTATTATAGTGTTATTGATTTGTAGTTCAGTTTTTAGCTGTATTAAACGAGGCCTACAGAAGGCAATAGCTCAGACATGGCTTGTTTAAAAAGAAAAAGTGGGAATTGTGGAGAGTTTTCTCACAGAAAAAGTTATGATTTGCTGTCAGTGAACAACCCATGTTGATAAGACCTAATGAGCAACTGTGAAGGAGCTGTGAGAGTTTGACCTTGTAGCTAATTCTGAAGCGGCCTCGAAGTACTGATACGAGATTCCTGCCTTCCTCCCTCGGAATGTAGAAAACAGAACTCTGTCCACCTGCAAAACTTTGCCTGAGAAACTGCTAGCTTCACACAGGGGGAGGAATGATAACTGTTATGTCTGTAGCTCTGTTGTTTGACCAATAGTAAAAGATGTAAACACGCTTTGCTTTTAAAAACACTATAAATGTAGAATGGTTGTGAATAAAGATGAAGGACGCTGAACAATCACATTGATTGGAATCGTTACTTCAGGTCCAGCTGATAGTCTGGCTGAAGGGGGCACGACTTAGCCATATTGGCTCGATTCGTAGCTCCGTTAGGAGAACGATGTGCTCATATTGAGTCGAGTCGTTACTCCAGCGGCACTCTTTCCGACACATACCCATAAATTTAACCATCATGAGGGGTCTGTCAGGTATTCCCATCCTGCCCACTGCAACAATTAACAAATCAGGACAGGGACTGTTTCTTCCACCACATGAACGTGCTGCTCAGTCTTCATTTAGACAGTGCTTTTAGCAGACATAACTAATAGCCTACTAAGAAGATTCCATGTACATCTATTCCAGCTCCTTTCTCCACTCATTATTTCGTTATGAAATACTACTAGGGCTTAGAAAAAAAACTTTATTTTGCTGTTTCTGTTTCAGAAAGTGACATTCCTTGTGTCACATTTTAGTAAACAATATCTAATAATCAGTATTTAACCAGTAATTAATATTTGAGTGTTCCTCCAGAACTGCTGTCATTTTGCACCATATGAGGTCACTATAAAAACATTGTCTAGTAAATATCTACTCATTAGAATCCACAAAAGCCAAAGCTTAAAAGAATTATAAACATTTAAAAAAACAACACAAATTTTAAACTCTTTGCTGAAGGATAAGTAAAAACTGAGTCTTTGTGTAAGTAGACAAGCAGAATTTTCATTATATTCATGTTATCATCAGTTGAAACAGATTCAATTTATTTTTTTTTCTAGCCTGTATTCATGAAAACTCTCAGAGACTGCTCAGGAAAACTCAAGTTTTCTCCGAAGCCAGAGTACCAGTGATGCTGTAGCAAGCCTTAAAGGAGAATATACATCCGTTTAAATTTCACCATAGCAGAATGAGTCTTTGCAGCAGACGTCTTACTCCATAATAACATACCAGTGATTTCTTGAGACACATAAAATGTCAACAGAGATTTTACATCAAGCTCTTCACCAATCACAGATCCATCTGCTTCTGCTGCATTTGCCTTCCGTTGTCAAAATGTTAATCTCTGCCATGAGGAAATCCCCAGCTGAAAACCTTAGCTCTTCTTCTCTTTCTAGTTCACTAACAGACAACCTGCATTTCCCTTTCAATTGGTAAATTTGCAGAAAGTGCAATTTCTCAGCTGAGGATGCCGCTGTGGTTTCAGAGTCACTGTAGAAGGTTTGATCACCCTTAGATTGTTACACCAAATGTAAAAGCAGTTTAAAATTGTGTTAATGATATTCCCCAGAAGGTTTGTGTACCCTTCTGCTGCCCAGGGCCAGGATAGTCCCCCATCCCTGGAAGGATTAAAAAGCCATGTAGATATGTTGTTGAGGGACATGGTTTAGTGATGACCTGGCAGTGCTGGGTAAATAGTTGGACTTACAGGTCTCTTCCAACCAGAATGATTTTATGGTTCTATATGAATCAAGCCACTGAGGAGGTCATAAGTTCATTGAGCTTGTTGCTCCCTTTAGCTAATCTATACTTTCTTATAGAAATATGTAACAAATAAAGAATCACACGATACCACTGCACCCCTATTGAAGCATACAAAAACATTCAGCATGTGTCACTGCTGCTTATACAATAATAAAATTTTTCAGCTACTTCTCTTCTGGCTTCCATAGATGAAACCAAATTACTAATTACTTAACCATCTTTCCTGTGTGCCCTTTGCCTCTAGCTGACAAAAAGGAAGGTCCCTAAATTCAACAAGATAGCCCTGAAAAAGCACTAAAAAGAGTGTTATCCACCTCCATGAGTTAAACCTTGCTTACCCACCTCATAGAGGAGTTCACGACTCCTGGCCATCAACATTAAGGAGCCCAGGCAAATGTAATCCAGATGACAGACAACAGATTCCTTGGACAAATGGGGACAAAGATCTGCCACTCTTGTCTCCTTCTCCTTCCCTCACGTAACATCACATAGAGTTGAGTGGAAAGCAAAGGCCCTAAATTTAATATGCTGTGGCACCCTGGTCCCATGACATGTCATCAACAGCTTGGCAATTAGCTAGTTTCTCAACAGCTCCACTGCTCAACTCTAGTTTCCGTTATAGATCTGAACAGAAATAAGACCTGAAATGACTTCTGGAGCACTTTTTCTTTCATTTTACTGAATTCCCAGAGCAATAGATTTATTTTTTAACCTCCTTCTACAAACCCCCTCCAGTAAATGAGTGTTTAAGCTATACAATATGGAGTACAAAGTGTGCAGAACATTGGTTTGCAATGACTGTTAATGAAAGACCTTGTTTCCCATTTTACTTAATGAGTTGCACTGAGGTTTTTAAAGCAGTAGAACATAACTCAAGGGAAAAGGGTTAATGGTTAATGCCAAATCCTCCAGCACTGCAGCACCAACGCTTAGCTGAAAATATAGCAACTTTAGGCAAGAACTTCTAGTGACTTCAGCAATTACCATTGCTATTATAGTGGATCACAGAATCTAAACCATTGTTAGAAAGTGTACTACTCAGACACATAAGAAAAGCAAGGATCTTTCCGAAATGCAGTCTTTAAAAGTATACATTGATTATGTTAGCAGTTTAATGTGTGAATAATTTAAAGAGCTTTCACATTAGCATGGTGAGAACACAGAGGTGGACACAAAAACTGGCAATTTTTCAGGGTGATTTTAAAGTGTATCTAAACCCATCAACAACATTTTTTCTGTCTTTCCCTATCCTCCCATGAACACTAGCTGTCATCATGTTCACGCACAGTACATCACTCCCATAATTGGGTCTAGAGGGGCCCATTTGGTTACAAAAACCTAAAAGATGAGTTTTCTACTACAACCTCATTCTACTCATGTAGGTAATTCTGCTCTGGCAGGGGGTTTGGACTAGATGATCTTTCCCTTTCAAACCCTAACATACTATGATTCTGTGATTCCTAAAGAGATTCAGTACAGAATAGAATCATGGAATCACTTAGGATTGAAGAGATCTTTAGGGTCATCAAGTGTAACCATTAGCCATGTCCCTCAGGAACACATCTCCACAGATTTGAAACTCCCTCCAGGGATGGGGGCTCCATCAATGCCCTAGGCAGCCTGTTTCAGGCAACTTTGCTTTTTTTGTATTTTAATTATATTTAATCTGAGATCCACTGAGAAGGAGACATAGCAGATATGATTTCCTATCACATCACACCCCAGAAAAATGTTATAATTATTATTTTTGCATTGTCTTCAACATTGACAAAAAACTTTCCCTGGGCTTTTTCTATAGCTGTTGGAAGACTCTGAACTATTCTATGGCTACAATTAAATTTCCAGGTGCTATTTTTATTAGTCATTATCTTTTTATGTCATCTTTCAAAGAAGTCTTGAATCTCAAATGTTAAACAAAATGTTATCCATTCAGCTAAAACCACACAGCTGTCTAGGAAATCTCTAATGTGAAGCAAACGAGGTCAGATGGGAGAGTAATACAGAACTAAAATAAAAAAGGGAAAGATGACTCACTGCCATCTGCTTGCAATTGTATTAATAAACAAAGAGTTGGAGAACCCTCTCAAATAAAAAAGTATCAGCTTTTAGAATGATTAGAATGAGGGTGTTTTCCAAATTAACCTCTCAAATTGAAGCAGCGGTAAAACATTGATATGCATGTAAAGCCTCTCTAGATCTTTAATGTGTCAAGAGACATATTTAAAATTTATTTGAGGATACATATCACCTCTAGCAAGCGTAAGTTGAATAATTCTTCTCCAGCAATGGGTGGGAAAAGCCCTTTTAGAAAACTTCATAAAACAGTATTGAATTTTATTCTAAACCGTGGTTTTGATAGGAAAATAACCTAATTCATGAAAAGCACTGTCTTAACTTCTACTAGATTCCAACCAAATGCATGATCAAAAATAAACAATCTTTCAGGCTCTCTATATTTGGGGTGTTTAACAAAATGATGAATAAACAGAACTGAATCATTGTGAAGTAAAAGGAGAAAGCACTCAATTTATGGCAAAGGGTTTGGGGATTTTTGCATGGTAGACTTGAAAGGACTACATCAAAACTGGAAATTGAAGCACGGCAAATCTGACAACACATCCACACACAAATTACTTCATTCTAATATAAAAGCAGGTTGAGTTGCTAAGGCTTAGGATCCATTTTCGATATTTTCTGGTTTCCAGCAGCAGTTTTACTTCAGCAATCATAAAAACATTTGCTCTTACCATAAAGCAGTTGCCTACCTGTGATCATCCACTGGTTCAATTTTCCAGCTCAAAATCAGAAATAATGTTTCTACTACAGCCATTTGGAACTGTTGCCTTAACTAAAAGAACATCCTCGAAGTTTTCAGAAAAGATGCAAAAAATGAAATTAAGAAACATGATGAGCAAATACTTGGTGGTTTGTTCCTTCCTTTGACTGACTGTGGAAACATGCTGCGTGTATCCCAGAAAGACTCACCACTCCACACTTCCAGGCTACCAACTTCTAGACTGAACTTCTTATCACACAGCAGATAAATCCTTTTATGTAAGTGCTTTTGGTATATCTTATAGTTATTTCATAAGTAAATTACCAACTCTTCCTTAAAATTTCCTGATATTCTCTGTCCATCTATTTATCAATATATAAAACCATCATGCATTTAACAAGATGTTGGCTGACATGTAGACATTCATCTATTCTTTTATCTTTTTGAGGAACAAACCAGTTTGCTTTGGAAAAATTACTAGAAGGAAAATCAGTGTTTTACATTTGACTCGGGTTTATATTGCCTAAAATGTCAAAACAGTCTGCAAGTTATTTCTATTTTCTAATCCAGCAAGTAGAATATGATACCTGAGAAAGAGAGGTTTTTATTGTTTTGTTTTTGTGGGTTTTTTTTAACATTTGTTTTTCTTTAAATAAGTCTAAAAGAAATAAAAGAAATTTGTTCCTCTGAATTTGCAGCACTCCAGTTCTGTAGAAATTTTGATGGGTTTGGATGCCTTGAAGACTACACATTTCCACAGCTCATTATATTAAAAGTCATAATTACTGCCTTCTACAGAATTTCCCATTTAAAAAAAAAAATTATTTTAAAATTTTCTAATTAATTCAGTATGACTTTTCCATACAGAAGCTGACCCAGGTCTTCTCATTTAAGAGTTATTTCTAAAGCTGGAAAGATAAGAGGACTTTTTTGACATGGTTCTGCAGATTTAGCACCTTGAGAATTTAATAATTCTGACAATGGTGGCCAGGCCTCAGGAATAAAAAGAATAAAGAGCTGATGAACAGAGAGAGCTGGCCTTTTCCCGGTGGTCATTAGATACTCCCACAAAATTTAACATGTAACATTATCTAAAAAAGCTGAAATGGATTGGTAAAGACTATAGGAATGTGAGAGTTAAAAAAAAACAAACAACCCGCAATAAAAGAAGATAATCAGTGTAAGAATGATAGAAAGTAGTCAGAAAGAAGCTGATTAATCTGGTATCTTATTGCCTTACATTTTAAAAGCCTTCAATTTAAGATGTGTTAGCATTAATTCTTCTAACTCTGGATATTCTTCAAGGACAAATACTTTAATTCTCTTACACTCAATATACACAGGAAAAAAACCCCAAAACCCTCATGAAAAAGAAGTTACTTTGTCTTGTACAAAAGAATCCTTCCCACTTCCGTAGTTACTCCGGCTAATTAAAGTACCTGCAATGTTTTGCAAATTACAATTCAATTTTCTTGCTGGCTTTCCAAACTACTACTAATCCATCACTTCTGCAAGTTTTAATCCTTGTCCTGTTCCACAGGGATGCCACCAGCTGATGGCTATGGCATGTTTTCCAGCCACGGATGCATGTGACCTGAAAGGTTCCTGCCATCTCCAGGCCTTTGAAACTGGCCTCACTGCTGGCCCAAAGTTCCCCTGCCTGTGAAGAAAATCTATGCTTTGTTTTAATTATTTGCTTTCTGGGGAAAACATTCCACTTGATGACAAGAAACAATGGTATAATGTCAACCAGCTTAATGACTATGGCTGCAGCACACTGTGATGTAAATTGGAGAAACAGAGCACAGCAACATGCCACCTTAGTGAGCAGTGAGTTATTGTACTTGTTTTTAAAGCTCCCTTTAGGGGATGACTGGATTTTTCACAAGATAGTTTATTCTGAGTTTATCTTGAGGAATTATTTTTTCAATCAGGATATGTATGTTTTAATTGCAGTTTTTGGCAAATTGTTCCAACAGTAACTGCAGTACCTAGTCTCTTTTCAAATTGAAGAAAACAGGATCTCCCATAACAAATTAAGTTCACATTAGGAAAGAACAGTATTTTATCTTCTATGGCTTATTCCCCAAATCTCCCCTTTCTGATTAACAGTCACCAGAGCAATGAAAATTAAATAAGGTTTGATAGTTACAAGGGAAAACAATAAAAGTCAAGAATTTGCAGCATCATATGCAAGCATTTCAACAGTTCTCCATTGCAAATTATCTACAAAAATAAACAAACTTTCTCCATAACTGTCTTTCAGGTAACCCTTTGTTGCAAGGCAGTTATCAAGGGTTTGCTTACTGTGAGACCTGCTCTGCTCATGGTAACACCAGGAACAGACAGTGACAAACCACCACTCATAGCAGAAATGACCCAGCTTTCTGGTCTTACATTCTTATCATATTTACAGATAATTTCATTTCAGGAGAGAACAGTGATTCATGGTACCAAAAACATACTTTGAAACAAAGTCAAAGCAGCTTCGTTATTCACTATATGGGATAGGAAGGAAAAAGCTGATAGGTAACTGAAGGCCCAAACTTTAAGAATTATAGTTCCAGAGTTTTTACTGAGGAAAAAAAATATATATTTGCTCAGGACAAAATACTTCAGTTCAATGACCATGAAGAAATTGGTTTCATTTCATCCTTAGCTTTACATATATAGCACAACACTTGCTATCAGCATCTTAGTTGCATTGTTCTAAAAATGCTAAAAAGATATACTGATCTTAAATTTCTTTAAAATTTCTAAATTAATTTTAGTTCCAACTATATAATCTAAAATTCCCTAAAAGATATTTGAAACATCGAACAAGTTTTTCTTTTTCTTTTCTTTTCTTTTTTTTTTTTAAGAAAAACTCAGAAATTGTTAAAAGTCACAACTGATCAAATTTTATATCTGGAATAGATTTCAGAATTTTACTTTTTTTTTTTAATGTACCCAGAAAAAGCCTTTGACAATCTGGTTATCTACATCAGATTCATCTGAAGTCACTTTGATGTCAACCCTATAGTTAGTTCCACTAGAAGTTATCTCTCAGATACTGGTCCAGCTCCTCAATTCTTATTTTACTCACAATTACAATAGGACTGAAAAATTATTACAAAATACATGACAAGGTACAATGCAGAGTGTTAACCCTCACTTGTCTGGTTTCCAGCAATGGGTACAAAAACACAGTGTTTGGGAAAAACTGGGATGAGTTCTCCAATTATAGAATCATAAGGCTGGAAAAGACCTCCAGGATCATCAAGTTCAACCTTCTACCTAACAATTCCATGGTCACTAGACCAGGCTCTGAAGAACCATATCTATTCACCTCTTGAACACCTCCAGAGATGCTGACTCCACCACCTCCCTAGGCAATCCATTCCGATGTTTAATGACTCTTTCACTAAATGAATTTATTCTAATATCTAATCTGAATTTCCCCTGGCACAACTTGTGGCCATTTCCTCTTGTTCTGTCACTAGTTATGAGGGAGAAGAGTCCAGCACCCACGTCTCTACAACCTCCTAATGATTCAGGTAGTTATAGGGAGCAATAATGTCACCTCTCAGACTCCTTTTCTACAGACTAAACAAACCCAATTCCCTCAGCCTCTTCCTATAGGACATGTTCTTCAATCCCCTAACCAGTCTTGTTGCTCTTCTCTGTACTCTCTCCAGTACCTCCATCTCCTTTCTGTATCAAGGTGTCCAAAACTGCACAGCATTCCAGCTGTGGTCTCACCAGTGCTGAGTACAAGGGCACAATCATGTGAAGTTCCCAGGTATTAGACAGGAAAGTATAATGAAAAAAAAAAACAAATTGTCCATCACTTCCCAAGAAGTTAATAACATGATAAAACTGAACATGCTAATAGTGGATTGGGCAGAAAAATTTAATTCCTTTTCCAAGAGGAATCAGGCAGTGGGAGGCCTTATGGACTTTCTTTTCTGGAAAGGGACTGATTTCCACGAGAAGAGAGTAAGTTTTCATTGAAAAATCAAACTTTAGGGTTCATTTTTTATCAAAAGATACTGGTTTCCATGGAGAGTAAAAATTGAGAGCATTGTCAACAACAGCTCTACAAAAACACAGATATTTGGTGTTATGCTTATGTTTGATATGCTGTTTCCATGAAGTGTTTTTATTTTACAACTCTTAAAATGACCTTAGTTCTTGCAATTGACACTAGTGACAAGCAGTTTTTTTCTTCTCATGTGGGTAAAGCACATAAGGTTTATATTTACTTTTAATGAGGTAAACAAAGATAAGATTGCTTTTAATTTACTGTGGTTTATGTTTCTTGTCTGCTTAGTATTAGATAATACCTCATTGTAAGGGAATATTCCTTACAAGTTCTTTTGAAACTGTTTTGTCCTTTAAGAGAAGGCTTTACTTTTTCTTTTAAACCTTATCTGTGTCTTTATTTGGCTGAAACTAACTCCATCTCAATAGTCGTCATATTTAGTTCAATAGGTGCTGTTAAAGCTTAGCGAGACTTATGGTAACTCTGATTAAAGTACTCAAACTGGAAACCAGCTCTTCCAGTCAGTGGTAAATTTGGCATGACCTGTAGAACACAACTATAAAATTGCCAGGTTCTCCAGAGTCACAGCCATGGCACATGGGGGCATACTAGTGGCCCAACAGGACTTCAATAAAATACTTAGTAGTTTTGTGACTGAATTGAGTGAGATGAGATTTTTATCCATGTTTGCTATATCATGGTCTTGTCCATGACTGCAGGACTGCATCAAAAACTCAGTGAATAATAAAGGGAAGGAAGATGATACAAAGTATAGACTTGACTTTATCTTGACTACCTAATTGCTTTCCTTTACAGTTTTATTTGCATGTTCTTTATCCATAAGGTATGAAAGGAAAGAACACTAGATAAATTAGGGGACTCTCACCAGGACAAAATGCAAATATAAGACCACAGATTTTAAAAAGCAGGTATGATGAAGGACACCATGCTACCATTGGAAATGGTTAACATGCTAGGAAAATACCACAGCATTAGTTTCCTTGGCTGAAATTTCATAAAAAACATATCAGGCACAAAAACTTATGCCATCTTAAGCTTGCCTTACATTTCATCTAGATGTCTTGATTCATAGCAGGAAATTGTGCTAATAAGTCATAAAGTTTCTGTAATTCATTATGTTGTCATTATAATTTGTAATCTTCCTGTAATTAGGCATCAGTGGGTTTCCTTGGAGAACATGTGATTGAGCCTTAAATTGTAGCATATTCTCAGAAGCATACAACTGCAACTGGAGCACTTTGCTAGTGTTTCTCAAGTGTATATTTAATATATGGAGGGTTTGTTTTGTTCTGTTTTGTTTTGTTTTTTACATGGAAGCCAGTCTGTCAGGGAACGCATGCTCATTACTGCATGCACACTTTGCATCTGACAGGTCCGGGGTTATTAATAACAAGCTGGATCGCCTCTTTGCATAAACTATCACAAACAACCTGTTCCAGTTTATCAGCAGACAAGAGGCAGTTCAAAGCAATGTTGATGCAGTAACACAATTATTCTAGTCTCATGCTTTAAGCTGTATCAGCTGTCACGTTATTTTAATGCATAAATAAATCAGTTCTGTTACTCTGTGTAAAATCATTTAGCACAGGAACATGCAGTACACATGCAGACATTTCTGTCATGATAGAGCCCAAGTGGGTTATGTAGGGCATTTTACATATGTACTTTTTATATACATAGAATATACTGCTGGGAAATCTATCCATCAACTGTAAGGTACAAACATTGCCAACTGAAGTTCCTTTCAACAGTCAGGAACCACAACTCTCTCTAAATGTTGTCCCACTGGTCAAGAGCCACCAATGGCTCAGACAGCTAAGCCAGGCTCGCAAGGAGCAAACAAGAGTTTTTTTCACAGAAATTTAAGTGTGCTTAAGTAAACTCACTCTGGGATAAATTTTTTTTCACAGTAATGGCAGTAGTATACCTGTCATCATTAAAACACTGACAAAAATACAGTTAAGGCATCTCAATGACTTTCCACTGACTATTTGCAGGGAAAATGAAGCCTGGTAACATGCCAGTAGAAACATATTACAGTAATTACCTATCTTCAATGAAAAGCAAACAGTGAATTTCCCCTTACCTTTCTTTTTATGTAAGGGAGGCCATTAGCTGTGAGAACTGCAGTATGAAAACAATAGTTATTTTTCCCATATTGCAGTGAGAAATGCTGAAATAATTAATAGCACTAAGAAGTCTAATTACCTGTATATTTATATTTGCTAATTCAGTTACTGGCATGACACTGACATCATCCTTCCACTTAGACTTAAACTTAATCTAGTCTATCTCAAAAGCAGAATTTCCAATAATGCCATCTACTTATTGCCTTATCTTTCATTTCAGACATTTGCGATAAAGTTTTAAAAATAACTTTAAACATCTTTTAAAATTCAAATGAAACTGAGATACATCTCATTATCCGTGATTGCTATTGACAAAAATAACACAGTATCACAGAGCTTCTATCTCCCATCTCTATAGCCTGATCCTGAGCCACTGAAGTAAAAAAAATAAACTATACAAAATGGAAATATCAGACTCCTACTCATGAAATGAGAGCTCCCAAAAGCTATTATAATAATCCCCTAATATATCCAACTGTAGACATAAAATTGGAAGACTCCAATCTCTGAATTTTAAATAACTGTAACCATTTTAATTATCTTTAAATTTTCTAATATCTTTCTTATTGCCACAAAAGTTGCTAGATGATCAGTGGTGCCTAAAAGTCACCTGGGTATAGATGCTGAAAACTTAGCATTTTTCCTCATGGCTTTGAAAGTTGTTTGTTTTATTTTGTTTTAATTTAGCTACAAAGCAGAATCATAAAGAGATCTTTACATAAAAACACACCCAAGACCTACCCTCACCACATCTGTGCTCATATATGTTGATATCTTGGTTCTGCAAGTTCTTCAAGAAAAAAAAAAAAAAAAAAAAAGCAAAACTGGCAGTATAAAGCAGTGACAGTTAATTTTGAATAAAGATGGGTTAAATGTGATCCTTGGCTCACATGTGAAGCTCTTGGTTTTGCTACCAGGAAGCAGGGCTCAGAAATATTTATTAATGTAAGTCTGAGCTCCCTTGAGCCTCCTGTCATTAGACAAAACGTCTACTTCCCCCCTTGAAATGCTGTGATGCCTGTCTAGCTGTTATCTTTCTACTTCCAAGGAAGCTGCATTTTGGTGATAGAAGCTATAATTTTATTATGCATACAGTTTTTAAAATACTCCTGGTATCTTTGAAGTCCTAGAAGAGACATCAGACAAATTGTGCAGTGCCCAGTGTTTCTTGAAAAGGAAAATGTTATAAAAATAGAAAACACTGTTACAACATCCACAGTTGCACTGAACATTTAAATGACTATTTGGTGAAAGGTTTTTCAGAGCCAGATAAGGTTTCATTCTTCAATCATTAAATAGATATTTAAGCAACACAAGGATCACTATTTTATATACAATCAGTAGTAAACATGCTACGCATGTACATAATAAAGAAGAATGTAGCATTAGCTGTATTAGTGTCCTATCTTTTTCAGAGAGGCTTTTTCAAATAGAAGTGAAACAGTTTTCTACAGGTGGATCTTTGTGAGCTCCTACAGCCAGAATAAGGACAAGTATGTTTATGTGGTCAGCAGCGAGAGCTGCTTCCAGATCTAGCAGCACATGGTGAGGATGAGGGAGAAATGAAATGGGAATCAGTGCCACGCTGCTGTACAACAAAATGTTTCTACAAGGCAACATGTAACAGCAAGAAGGTAAAACCCCAAAATATCAAATCCACAGCCTTCCTTTGTTTTCTTGGGAAAGCAAGACCCACAGCAGTGTGGTCTGTAGTATCAATGCTCATGCTGTGTCTCATTGATGTAAAGGACAAATAGTAGCTCAGAAGACAAGATTTATGTGCCTACATTGGACTGGAAAAGGCAGGTCCAGTTCTGTTTGCAGGTGTCTTTCTTCCCCACAAAGACACACACCTGTAAGCACAGACATATCAAGATGTCTGCTGTACAAGTGACCCTCACCAAAATCAGCGTTCAGCCCTCAAACCTGACAGGACCAGGGATGGAGCAACCAGCCTCAGTGGGGCACATACTAAAAGCCTCCTGAAACACATGAGGCTCCTTTAGTCTGCAAAAAACCAAAGAGACTCAGGAACATTATATCAAGAAATCAACAGAGCTGTTATAGCAAACTAAAAGGGTAAACATATATTTACTTTGTATCCACTCTTGGTGTTGACATGTAAGAGCATTTTTTCTGAATTGAAATGCCAGCAGACAGGGACAGGGGGTTGTCTGGAGTTCACTGTTTACTGCACATTTATGCGAGAGTGCTCTCAGCTGTGAAAAGATAAAATTTTCCTCTTTTTAAACAAACAAACAAAAAACAAACCAAAAAATAACCAGTCAAACATATTCTACCAGATATATTAAGCAATACCCAGCATCAGACATGTTAGATGAACAACTCTTTTCCCCTCCCTCCCAAGCTACATTTAGGAGCTGCCTTAATGCAATAAATCTGCTTTATCAAGCATCTAATCATTCCTCCTTACCCTCCCCATCCCAACATGGGATGCAATTACAGCAGCTGCTTTTCAGAGGCTAACACTCAATAGAGAGGACAGAAAATGTAGGTACAGAAAATACCAGCAGTACTGGAGACAAGATAAGGACATGGCAGATGAGTGACAAGCATTAGGAGCAGGCAGTATTTTTCCTTTTTACAGCTAACATGGGATGAATCAAAAAGGTGCTCAGGGCATTGATATGCTGCCCAATAAGCAGCCTGAGACCCTTCAGTTTCTCAAGAGATGCCAGGATAATCTATAAAGTGGATGAAGGCGGGGTGGGGGTGGGGAGGTGGTGGAAGGCACAACTTTTTGAAGTTCATGTAGAGTGTGAATATTCATGCTTTAATCTTTCTGCTTGGTGACCTGCTGGTATCTATCATGGGAATAACTGGAATTGCCCACAAGAAACAACTGGCCTTGTATTTTAGCATAAAAAATGTACTATCTTAAAAGAGCTGCATACCATATATAATATAAAAAAATAAAATAAAATTGGAATTTTAGAGGAACAGTGGCACACCCTCTTTTTCCTCTTGAGTATTTCTTAGATGTCTTCATTTCACCAAAAATAATTCCATTTAGTATCAGATATCCAGGTAGTAAGTCACCAAATAGGTGTTGTCCAGATAAAAATACCTCCAGTTGCCAAAAATAATTTGCCTCACTTACCCAAAATAATTTTTACCATCTGAAGTTGAATTTCTCTGATTCTGCGAATCTCACTGACTCCTGTATTTTTTATTTTTTTTTTTCAGGAAGTCAGGAGGATAACTGTCATAAAACTAAATTTATGTTACACAGTATCTGCTTTGTCAGATCCCACAGCCTCCATTAAAAAAGGTAGTGGGAAAAACAATGTTCCTTTTCCTTCTATTTTCATGGTAATTAATAACTTCTGGGAATGCCCAGAACTTTGTAAATATGACTGCATAATTATCAGTCAGTATTTGACCTGTGTCAACCCAACATTATCTGTTTTATTCCTATCAGTTAAACAGAAACTTTGACAAACTTTCTGCTATTACCCCCTGCTTCTTGTTTCCTTTCAAAGCTTTGTTTACTCAATTTCTCCATGATTTTTCATAACATTTTCAATTCACAAGAAACACTTTAGAAAGTTGTTCAGGATCCTGTACATGCTCCAGTAGGCGCTTTGAATATATGATACTATGGTTTTTATATTCAGATTTTTATGAACTCACAATTTTTGTCAACAGCACACCTGAAAGAAGAAATCTCCTGAATTCTTAATTAGTGTAAAGATATAAATACTCCCATATTGCCTGTTGGGAGCATAATTTATCCCTACTTCTAGCATGAGCTTCATTTTCTTAATTGAAAGTAATTTTCACCTAACCCAGGAAAAATAACAAATGTGAATAAAACCTCTTTCAGCATTTACTCAAGCCAGGTCCCTTGATTCAGGAGAGCACACTGGTTTAATCCAAATTGTTCCTGAGGTAAGACCAAGCCATCTAATGAGATAATGAGATCTACCACTTTGCATTGCTGTGCCCCTGAGGAATCTCATTAAAATTTGGAACTAGCACTATTATTAACCTTTTTTTTTTTTCCTGTGAATACATTTTGTTATTTAACAAGATCTATAGCAAATAGAGCAGTATCCATTATTATTTGACAAAACATTTTACCTAAATTTTCTAACTGCTCTAGTTTTGCAGTCTCTGGTACAAGAGCAGTGAACTCAGTGGGGCTCTATAGAAAAGCAAAAATTTCTCCAACAAAAATGTTCAGGTCTTCTTTGGAACACATGGAAAACAGACATTTTTCCCTACCTTTTCTCCCTCTTTCCCTGACAAATCTTAAGTTGTCAATTGTTCCACCCTCTCATGTTTTCTTTTGTACAAGAGAGATGGATGGGGAAAATAACTTTTATTGAATACATTGATAAGTTGTATATTTTTTCTCCAGCTCCTGACAGGTGGTTGGGACTCAAGAAAGCATAGAAATGATGCGTGAACATGCAGAATTTGTTTAATATTTTAAAAAGGAGTTCCAGATAGGAAAGATAACAAGCAAGGAAGCAAAGTGTTTATTCTAATTATCTCTCTCTACATATATTTACACACACACTTTTGCAGGTGCTTTTGAACTTCAGGCAGGTCAGTTCTGGCAGCTGGAAAAATAATCATAAATTTCAAGACAATACGAAGACTGCCTCATGCTAATAATTAACTATACAATGATGGATACCATCTGCAGCTTCCTAATCATTGCTTATGTTACTCTGGCTGCTGCACTGGAATGTGCACTCTTCATTGTCCTACAGTCTACCTATTTTCACATGCCTTGAAATCCAAAGAAAAAAATTACTACGGCTACAGAATAGCAAGAGTCTATTTCAGCTATAAATAAACTCAATGGGAACTACAAATGAGCCATGATGGAGATTCCAGCATTCCTTTCAAGTTCACAGCTTGAACTAGTTAATGCAAGTTCCTATAAGAATCAAGCTAAAAAGTTATATTCTAAACTCTCCAGGAAAAAACGCTTGTGCTCTCTTTCATTTTCTTTTGGTGAAAAGTGTTATTAATATTTTGGAAGACTGGCTTTTCTTACAGTAAAATTGACTCTTACTGCTTGTTTCTTGAAATAAGTGATTTAAAGGTCTTTCTGCCTAATCAGAACACAGCTGCATTTCATATGTGACTGTTTTGTGACACTTCTGAAAAGTTAATTTGAACCCAGAAAGCCAATTTACATGGATAAATCCCTGGCAATGTTCTGCTTTACTGGATTTTAAAAAAATATATATTTATTTTTTTTTAACATT
>JANHGL010000874.1:91843-103832 GCA_024611195.1 Ceyx melanurus
CCAAGAAGGCCAATGGCATCCTGGGATGCATTAGGAGAAGTGTGGCCAGCAGGTCAAGGGAGGTTCTTCTCCCCCTCCACTCTGCATTGGTGAGGGCCCATCTGGAATACTGTGTCCAGTTTTGGGCATCCTAGCTCAAGAAGGACAGAGAGCTACTGGAGGGAGTCCATTGCTTGGCTGCCGAGATTATTAAAGGAGTGGAGCATCTCCCTTATAAGGAGAGGTTGAGAGTGCTGGGCTCTTTAGCCTGAAGGAGACTGTGTGGGGACCTCACCAATGTCTATAAAAATATCAAAGGTGAGTGTAGGGAGGATGGAGCCAGACTCTTCTCAATATCATCCTATGACAGGAGAAGAGGCAACAGGAGTAAGTTGGAGCACAAGGTTTAGGGCAAACGCAAGCAAAGACTTTTTCACAGTGAGCATGACAGAGCTCTGGAACAGGCTGCCCAGGACAGTTGTGGAATCTGTTTCTCTGGAGACATTCAAGACCTGTCTGGATGAGTTCTGGGTGACTTAGTTTAGGTGATCCTGTTCTGGCAGGGAGGTTGGACTGGATGATTTTTCTCGGTCCCTTCCAACCCCTAGCATTCTGTGATTCTGTGAAGGAATTCAGCTCTTTCTTAAGAGCTTGCTGGGGTTTTCTTGTCACTTTGCATTTCCACAAAGGTCACATACTCCTATTTTCTCAGGAGTTTTGTTTAATTAGCTATCTTAGAAGTCATGCTTCGGAGAAATATCAAGTTTATACAAATAGTTTTGATTTATTTTTTTTATTTTGGAAACTGGTTTTTGTTGTGTCTAAGTTAATCTGAGGCTTTGTTTGTTCCTTTATTATCTACAATGCTGGGTTTATCTTCCAAGGGTGATGAAACTATCAAAGCCTGTTTGAAGTTCCACTGACACTGCAGCCATATTTTTCAAAGATTTTGTCGATCCAGCTTCCTACAGTTGAGACAATATGCAACTGCCTTTACAGAGGTCCTATTGGCATTGGCAATAAAGTATATCATGCTGCACATTAACAGTCAAAACTCAAAAGTTTTCAGCAGTCAGTTGATCTTCCCATGATATTTAACTTTAGGATTGTCTTTAAGTTGCCAAAAATACGTCCAGCAAAGGGGAGACAAAAATACAGATGAAAAAGAGCCTCCATCAAAGAATAATCTTTGCCTTTGAATCATGTTAAGGGAAGTGTAAATATTTGACAAAATAGGGATCTGTCACATTCCTTAGAATAATACACCAACTCCTTCACTGCCTTAAAGCTGAAGAGACTTGAATATCACAAATCAATCTCCTCAATTCAAAGGAGCATTCACTGGTACACAGATCAATACTCCTTTCGTTAACCAACTTGCTTATCTTGAAGCAATTAGCCAAGATCTCCACATCTGCCCTACCACAGCATCCCAATTGGGGGATTCTAAGTGCAGTTGTCTCTTGCCCTTGGAGGGGTTTTAATCCAAAACACAAGAAGTGTGGTGAGCAAGGTGTGACATGCAGGACATGATAGAGTTTGTCTCAAACAATCCAAGAAGCTGAGACACTCAGGACATCTGTTGTTCGTCTTGAGATCCCCCCCCAACCCCTCTGCCAAGATGTGTGCCTGAGATTGGAGAAAGGGGAAGTCTGTAGCTGGCACTGGGAGTGAAGTGTCCAAATGATAATCAGTCCTCTATATATCATGAAGATCACCGATAAATGGCGCCAGTCCTCCCGCAATAAATTAGTCTGTGGTACCTGCTGCCTTAATCCCCCAATTTACAATGGCTGATCTCACCAATTAGCAAAACAAAAGGACTGTGTTATCCCCCTCCCTTATCTCTTGGAGGAGTACGGAGAAGGTGAACGGAATTTCTCCTCTACACGGGGAGAGAAGCGGGGGTATTGAAACCCCTATACAATTTAAGTAATCATTTTGTCAAAGGAATTGTTTTGGGATACATATGAACATGAGTGCTGTAAGCCAACATTGTTATCTCTGCACAAAGGTTTTTTCTTGGACACCAGACCAGAGTTATCAATCATTTACAAATCAGGTCACCAAAAACAATTGTAACCTGGAGCATTCTGGGATACCACTTGCCTGGTTAAGGGATCTTCTCCCGAGGTAAACAAATTACCAGGGATGCATGCAATCATTATATCTTGAATGCTACCAACGTCCAGACCTTTCTGCTCCGGTGAATAGCTCTCGGATATGTATTCTGATAGGTTACAATAAATAATTTGGTGACTACCAGATCCCTAGAAGCCAATCTTCCTGCCTATGAAATTCTGCAGGATCTTCCCAGATGCACCCTTTGGAGATCAGAGCTGTGTGTTGGGCAGAGAAAATATCCACATTCCCAGCTTAAGCTTCTAACTTTCACTTCCCTCCATAGACTTTATTAGTACTCAAGACTTAGATACAACTATCCATAAGCTTCTTGGTGAATTAAAGGCACAGAATGACCTAAAATCAGAGCCAAAGGGTTACAGTTGTTCAGTCAGCACTAATTCTGACCTAGAACATGTGATTGCTATTTACAGTAACCTGCCATGCAAGAAAAGAACATTTTCTTGAGTTTCATGTGGATGTAGCAGTGTGAGAATGGCACTGAAAGTCATTTTTTTGCTCAGAGACTAGAAGAGAGCCTGGAAGGTATTTTTATTATCAGATGAATCTAAAATGGCGATTGTTTTTCCAAAACAAACGTTTCCCCCAGAGGTCAAGCAAGGTACGCTGAGGAACCTAATTACATGTGTTAAGTGATGCTGTGTAAACTACAAAAAAACCCACCCCAAACAAACAAACAAACAAAACAAAACAAAATATAACAACATAAAAAAACCCCAAACATCCACCCAAACCAAACAAAAAACTTTCCCCATCTCTATACTCACAGGATTTTTATTTTTCTTATGAAGTGATAACTTCAATATAGAGTAGGTATAAAGTTACACAATGAACAGAAAACCAGCTGGGACTACAGTCTTGTATTGTCTACATGACATGTAATGTAGCACAACAGCACCTGTATCCCTTTCCATGGTACTTGGAGGATCGCACAGCACCAGCAGTCTGGGAACAGAATGCTGGACACCTGCTCAGCAGGCCCTATCAAGGCTAGAGTTCAAATTGGAAAATATAGCTACATTATTTCTCAGCAAATTTGAGTTCCTATATACGAACACTTTCAGCTTACCAGAAAGTGTCAGTCCCATGGATTCTGAATTTTGATAGTAACAGCTACTTTTTATGAAATTAAATATGCAAATTAATAGCACAGAAACATTCCATATTTGTTATGGTACATATTTACTGTTCTTTTTAATGCTTAATAGAAAAGATACCTGGTTTACAGTTATTTTCTTACATAGAAGGCATTAAATCAGGGTTGAACTGCTACTATCAATGTTTTGGAAACAGTATAAAGACATTTAGGTTATACAAGATCACAGTATTGCTTCCAAGCTAGCAGTATATTGATATACACTGGAAAACTTCAGGTATTTGAGTAATTTTTTTCAGGCTGCCTGCAGAATTGAGACTTTGTAAAGTTCTAAATATTTGCATATAAGAAGAAAAGTCTAAGATGTAAATTCTTGTCTAATGCGAGTTTTCCAGCTTGGTGTAGATATATACATCTTGCATCAGTGCAGTTCACTCTGTCTTTTTTCTGTAGCAGTTCTGCACCAAAGTCTGTTTTCTGCTGTCTGTCACTATTAAATAAATGGGTGCTCCCTTTATAGGTGAGCTTCCTGTGACTTGTGGAAAGACATTCTTTCATTTTCCCTTTTGATTGCAATTGCCTTTTTTAAATCCCAAGAAAGTTATTTCACTTTTCAGCTGTTATTGCCCTTTTTCTAAACTCATTACATAGATATGCGTTAGCTGGAGATATTTTTCAAGTGATTACTGATATACCTTTGTAAGAATGTATGACATAGTTCAGAATGTTGGCTATCCTGAAAATAACCAATATATTTTTCAATAACTTGATAACTTTTATTCCTTTTTTTTTTTTTAGTATACCCTTTCACTCTTAAAACAGCACATTATAATAAGCTTGTGAAGAGTTAATGAAAGTGAAAAGGAATTAAATAAAGAATACAGTAATACTTTTATGAAAAATCTGTTTTGCATTTTGAGATATTTTTTTTTATATAATTAATACTGCTGTTCTATTTATAACTGTCTTTCTTCTCCAAGGTTGGTGGGGTTTTTTCTTTGTTTTTCCTCAAAGAAAAGCAGAAGACTTTATATTTGAGATATCTCAAACACATATTTTCCTTCACATAGAAGTTGTTAGTATAAAGCCCATGGCCACATTTTTTAAGTATTCTATTAATAATGCCACTTTCTAATAAAGGTGAGACATAAGTATAAATATTTCTAATTTCTCTAAAAACTAAACTAAAAGAAAATGTTTCAGAAATAATAGTTAAAGTTATGAGAGACCTGTTGTAGCCTGGTGACTGTCCAAAATTTGCATATTTGTATGCCTTTTTCAAAGTTACCAAGGGATTTTGGTAGCTGATCTGAAATACTTTGAAAGCTAGAACACAAAGCATTCCAATTGGTATCAGTGATAAAACAGACTATTCATCTGCTAAATGCTTGGATAAGGCATTGACTGAAAACCCTTTGAGACATTTTTTTTAGCAAATTTCTCCAGAGACACCAAAATCTTGAATTTCCGTCTTGTCTTTAGAATACCAAAAAAATAATAATAGTGTGATCCTTATGTTCATAAGAAATGCAAACCCAGGATTTAATCTCTTGAACAATTTAGCTAGGAGTTTGGGTTTTGAATGTTAAATTCAGAGCGAACTTTTTAACAGGCAAAACCATCTAGAATTTGAGACACTGGAGGGACATGTTAACAGAGATACATATATATATAAACCCCAGACCACTAAACCAATGCAATGTACCCCATAGATTTGTGAATAAACAAATTTTTGATGAAGAAAAAAAATAATGAGCATTTTTGCGAAAATTAGCAACAACACCTAAGAGATCTAGGTATCTGTAACCAGTCTTCTAGGAGAAAAAACAAAAATTCACCAACCTACTTATTGAAATATTATGTTAATTCTAGAAAAGTAGCATCCACGGAAGTCTGTAGCAACAGTAGTACCTTGAAGCACCATCACTGAGAAACTAGGACAGAAAATTGGCATCAATTCCTTAACATCCAGGTAACTTTATTAATTGCGATCACATTTCAAAATTCAGAAAAATATTCTGCACTTTTACCGATTTCTCAGTCATGTGAAACACTTAAATTATGCAATAGGGACTATAAGTTATTTAGTAGTAGTAGTAGTAGTAGTAGTAGTAGTAGTAGTAGTAGTAGTAGTAGTAGTAGTAGTGGTGGTGGTTTGGTTTTGGTTTGTTGTTTTTTTTCACTATATTGTTTACTTAAAAATATATTAAAATGCCTATAAACATTTTCCTCATTGCCTACAATGCTTTATTTGATAGATAATACCAGTAAATATCTATCAGAAGCTTGTTGTACTTGGAACGCTGAGGTGGTTAAGCCTAAAAATAGTAGGATTTGCATAGGTCAAATAGCATATGGACATGCAGATCATTCCATTAATGTAAGAAGACAACTTTCCTTCCTTTCTCTCAAATAACCAGACTTTTTACATCTCCAGGTAGTAGTAACATGAGCCCATATTAAGTCCTTCTTTTAAGATATTGTTACTGAATTCTGCTTTCATGCAGAATGCTACCTCTGCTTAATTGTGTTCTATGGAGCTTTGGATTCTGGTGGCAGTTTCCAATGTTTCCATTTCAGTCCCTCCACTTCTTTCCCATTGCCTCTACTTTTCACTGAACACCTCATATATTGAATATTTAGATATGTTTATTTTTCCTATGCATGGCTATTACACTGTTTCAATGAACATAATCTTGTCCTTAGGAGTCTCCATGTCCTTCTTGTTATAATGGGTAGCCAAACTGCATTGTACTGAGTTTATTAAGCAAAATGTTAATGTCCAAATTTAATTATTTTTCTACCTGTTATAGCTTTTAATGATATATTTACCTGATGTTTCTCTCCTGTCTTGCCTAAAATGAATATACTTCAGGATTCAAAAAACTAAAGAGCTGGTCAAGGGGTCTTGGGTATTAGAATAAAGATCTCTTTTTTTTTTTACACACATGAGTTTTATTTCACTACTTCATTCTGGGGAATTGTTGATACCTAAATTTGACAGTTGTTTTGTTTCCTTGGAAATAAAAGTGAAACACTGATAGCTTTCATAGAAAAGGAACTCTAGTATGTTTGTTTGGAGTACATTGAAACACTATTCCATTACTACTACTTCGCAAAAAAAACCAAAACCCAAACAAAAAATATTATTTGGCTCTATCTCATTTGAACCGTTCTCAGACCCAAGAGCTCAGGAAACATCCCTGGCTTTCTACAGAATTATTTTATAGCTTTTCTAAGAAAAAAATATATTTTCATAAATGTTATATGGAAAATATATTCTTATTAGGCTAGTCAAGTATTTTGGATATCTTTTCCCACAATTACACTTTTTTGGTGCTTTTCCTGCATTTTGCTTTGGTTTCGTGTGCTCTGTCTGTGTGAGATTACATGGAGTTTTCCTTAATTTGAAAACTCTTATCGTTTGATTATGGGAGTGACCTCACTGTTTTTAGGGCACAGCGTAATACCCATCTTTTCACAAGAGCTTTTCCTCAGTAACAAAGAATGACATAATGTCCCTGGGATAGTTTTAGGAAAATAATAGGCCCTTATTAACCAGATATCAAAGATTAAATTAAGACAGGGTAATGGAGGCCTTTTACAAGATACCATTTCATAATATGATCTTGTTTATAACAATAGGAACTCTGATTTCTTGAGCCAAGGAACTAAAACCAATGAAACGACAGCAGCTTAGTTTTCAGCAATCAAATATGCAGCAGGTTCCCAGACAACATTATAGAAATATTGGGACTTCTCTAGACTACATAGATGAAGGCCATGTCTAGTTGACTATAACTCTGTGCCTTGATTAAAGCACAGCCATCACTGCTGCAACTTTCAACCATGGATGAAATGGTTCTGCTGAAGAATGTAAAGCTCTGGTTCTAATTTTAGAGACTGATCATGTTTCATCAGAGTGATTTGGCTGCATGAAAACAGAAGCATGAACTACCTTATGGAAGCCATAAGATCCTTTCAGGTATTTCAGTCACTGCAAGACAGATGCTTATTTTTAGCTCTAATCTCTGACAATGTCATAATGAAAATAGCATTCTCTTACGATCCCAGCTACAGAAACCATGAAATCTATTATGACTTTGTTTTCTTAACAGTGAAGGTACTCATATAATACTGCCAATGTCAAGAGTATAGACCCCCTGAAGTTAAATAAATACAATAGTTAGTCATTCACTCTCTCCTGTGGGAGAGTAAACATCTGATTGATGTGAGTTAATATTTAAGTCTTCAGGCAGAAATACATTGGTAGAAGGATTTATTCACAGTTAAACAAAGATTGCAATTGTTTTGTTAAATGAAGAGGAGTTGCTTTACTATGGAGAGGATTAAAAAAAAAAAAAGGAAAGGACTCCCACCCAACTTATTTGGAGGAAGCAGACAACATCATCATGGCGACTCTCTGTGAAGCTTAACATGCTAAAAATTAAATCTGGGCAGAGACAGAAATCCAGAGGGGGGAAATATTCTATTGTCTAGGGACAATAGGCATTTATGATGTGCCATATACGTTTGCTATGACAACAAAACCTAATTGACATACTGTCCATGTTAAGACAGCCGATATTTTGTCACATTATCTATTTCCCACATGAGACAAGTGACTTCCCTCCTTAACTTCAAATATACAAAAATGCAAATAGTGTAAGCCTTTTCTAAATGGAGCTTTTAAGCGATCATTTCTGAACAACAGTTAGTAAGCAATGGATATTGTCACTCATGAGATACAAATACCACTGTATACCATTAAGAGTTTTCAATAATTTTCTCATCTAGTTCTTTAAAAAATGTTATTAGTTTTCTACAATATGTTCAGCTGTGACATGTATCCAAGGTTAATAATAGACTCTAAGGTATGAATCACCACAGGAAGAAAATAAATATTGCAGAAATAATGTTTAGTCATGTTTGATGCAGTATATCAGAAGAAGAAAATGCTACCCTATCCCCCATTGTTCCAAAGACTAAATGTCTCAACCCAAAACTCCTGAATTCAGTGATAACTTTTCCAAATGAAAACCTGCTTGAAAATTCAAAGTACCTTGAGACTGAAGCATTTTTGCAAACAAACAAAAAAGTATTTATGAAATCTTACTGCACTTCACTGGAGAAAATTTTTCATCGGTATTGAGACCCTTATAGTTTGAGGGAGGAACTAAGAACTTTTGGTCAGTTCCAATGCAAATCTTTAAAGTCTGAAATTTAAGCATCTCACTGTTTGAATACTAGATGTCAGAGCCCTAGAAAAAAAAGCTTTTAATCCACAGTGTTCATCATTGGACTTCCTAGAGATAACCAGCTTGAAAATCTGATTATACACACAAAATCACATTGGTTTGCTTCAGGAAGTCTGTAAGATAGTACCTCTGCAAGTCAGGATCTTCAGCCAAGAACCTTCCTCCTTCCTCTCAAAGCATTGCCTGAGATCCATTCTTGTCACTGAAGAGACCTCAGTATTTGTATCTTCTTTTACAGTGTATCTGAAGAACATCTACATGTAAGCGGGAGACCCAGGTTCAACTATTTTTCCATGCTTCAGGGATTTCAAACTTGCATGACCCCAAATATTTTTACTGTTCTGTACTGGAAGTCTCTCCACTTCATCCTGCTAAAGTTGTTCTTCTGCACAGATAAAGGATTCAAGATTTACTTGACCAGAAAGAGAAGGTGGCAGCCTTATTTGATAAACAGGTAATCATTGCACTTATGAGTGCCTCAAATAAGTCATTAGTTAGATCTTTCTTGTTTATTTCTACAAGAAGTCTCACCTCTTCAGTAATATTGCAACTTCACCAGTTGTAAAAAAACTATCACCGTCTTTTGTGGAAAGGGGCAGCAAGATCTGAACACAAAGCATCAGTAAGTCAATGCACAAACTACCAAGAACTACAGATCCCTTAATTTTCTTATTTGTAAATAAGTATTAACTACAGTTTAAATAGTTGAGTTCCTCTTCCCCTGCAGAACATGTACCACCCCACACTCTAGTCTTAGTACTTTCTATTTAGTTTCTCATGGAACAGCTGTTGCTGGAGATGACAGCCTTGAGAATGCAGCAGAAGTAAAAGCAACAACATGACCAATAGCCCTAACTGAAGTCCTAAACCTGTATTCAACAGTGTATAAGGTGAATATTGCTCTTTGAGACTTCATGGTGGAAGAATTTGGAAGAATATGCAGGGCCTAAGTCTGCAAGCTGTATAGTTTCATTACTAGTTTCAAGCTCTAGTTCATGAGTAGAGCTTGAAAAAGAAGAACAGAATATTAAAATGGTTCTGTTAAAATGTAGATCTAACAAAGATTAATAAGATTAATTAACTAGAGCAAATTTATGTTAGAAGAATCTTTTTTCATTTATGTATAGTACAGTGTGGGGAACCCACACTATTTTGCCATAAAGAAAATCAGGTTTTGTAGCAAATTGGTGATGTAGTTTCTCAGCCCTACTTCCCCTGTTCCCCTCCTTTACACGCACAAAACCTTGGAAAGTTTATTACAAAGTAAAAATACAATGTTTCCTGTTCCAACTTTGGCAAGACAACAGTGGTTGCCAGTTGCCATTCAGGAACCTTCATGAACAAATTCACTGATTTTGGTGATACAGCAGAAATAGGTGATACAGCAGCACCTTTTTACTTTGAAATAAATGGACAAAAGAATTACACAGCAGATGGGAATTTCTTCTGTAGTAATATGCATATCTATAAATGTTTGGTGTTAATAACCAAACAGCAAGATGGCTTCAAGATAAATTCTCTAATCAACTTACTGACTTCTTACTGTTGAGTTCTTCATCCATATATAACATGTGCCAAACTTTCTCAATCAAGTGATAAAGTACTACTGGCCTTTACTTATTTAAATGTTGATATTTCACAGATAATCAACTGTTAACTACTTGTATCCATTAGCTTGTGGTTATGTTTATCTGCTAATATACAGAAAGTCCCGTTCTAAATTGTTGTGGATTTTTGTCTGCCAATTCCACTTCAGTAAATGAGCCTTTCCTGGGAACAGAAAGGTATTTATGTAAGAGAAGGATTGAAGTAAAAGTTTCTGTACACATAGCAAAACCACTGTGAATAACTGTAAGACCTAGTCTGAGCAAGAAAATCCTATTACATGGAGTAATTCAGGAGCTGAATTTCAAACCAGCTTCATTGAATATTGGTTTTTTCCCCTTTGTTCTCTTTTAAGGTCAAACTTTGGACTCTGAATCCTGTTCCAGACCATTAGCAGAGACCGTCTGCTGTGTAAACACTGAAAAATCTAGTCCCATCAAATCTGGATGGCAGCCCAAATTCCTCAGAAGCTCTGATATGCAGCCAGCCCAGTGAGGGAGCACAAAACTTTAGTACCTGGCATGTTGAAACTTCAGTGTTTTCCAACAAGGCAATTCATCAGATCCAACTAACTGAGCATTAAACTTAAGTGCTAGAACTGTTCATTGTAGGGTCAGGGGTACATTGGGAATGCTCCAGAGGAATTGGTTCCCAGCAGTCCTGCTCCTTCGTTACTTGCTTGATTGGCTCAGGGATGCATACCCTGGCAGAAACTGAGAAAAGATTCCTTCAGACTCCAGGAAAACACCATCTCTGATGACATTTCTAATTTCACAGACTCAGCAAGTATGGATAGCGTTGAATCTTTATCTGACCAGCAGTACATTATTATCACAATATTGTGACATTAAATCCTTTGTATCACCTCTGCTGCTTAGCACTATTGATATTGCCTCTGTTGCACGAAACAGAATTGGCAGTATCCAAAGCAATAAATTGGATGAGCTCACAACACATATTTTTATTTTTCTTAAATCACAGTCCATATTCCAAAAAAAAAGACCCAGCTCAAAATTATTTTAAAGGCCAGTAAGTCAGTGTACTGTGTTTGCGTGTCAGCTGTGGTAGCAGGGATATTAAAGGTTTGGTATCTGTGAGAAGCTTCTAGAAGCTTCCTCTATGTCAAGTAGAGCTAATGACAGCTGGCTACAAGATCGATTCACTGCTGCCAGTGGAGGAGACAGGATTGAGAATATATTAAAGAGACAACTTTGCAGACACCAAGGTCAGCAAAGGTGGGAGAAGACATGAACATGGAAGCAGTGTCCTCTGCAGCCCATGGAGGTTAGCGGTGGACCAGATACTCACCTGAAGCCCATGGACAACCCCATGCCAGAGAAGGTGAATGCCCAAAGGAGACTGTAACCTTATGGGAAGCTCATGGCAGAGCAGGTTCCTGGAAGGACCTGTGGTTGTATGAAAAGGGGTGGAGTAGAGAAAACTGGGAGTAAAATTGAGCCTGGAAAGAAGGGAGGAATGGGGGAAAGGTGTTTTCAGATTTGGATTTTTTTCTTATTACCCTACTCTAATAATAGATACTGTCTGTTAACACTCCCTCTATCCACAAAGAGGAAGAGAATAGGAATAAGGGAATAGGAATAAGGGGAAAAAGCGTATCATTTAGAAAGGAAAATTAGAACAGCTTTAATGAACATGAAAATAATAATAAAAATACTACTAGAGGAATATATTTACAAATATATACAAAACCAGTACTGAACCTTACCACCCCTTTGATGGCAACTACATCACTGCACCACTGATGTTCGGGAGTATGCACTGGGAAAGTCCCAAAACTGGGCCCAGTGACAGATGAAACAGGAGTCTAAAGGACAGGTCTCAGAGAGTTGTGGTCAGTGGAGCAGAGTCTGGCTGGAGGCCTGTGACTAGTGGAGTCCCCCAAGGGTCA
>JANHGL010000874.1:115638-126657 GCA_024611195.1 Ceyx melanurus
GAAATGGCGTTTGAATATTAGCCAGCTTGCTTGAGCCCCCTTGCCCTCCAGAGCCTTATCCCATGGGATTTTTCCAAGCAGTTCCCTGAGAAGGCCAATGCCAGTCTTCTATCAGTGATCGATACACCAGCTCATGGAAAATTCGCACCAGCTCCTGGAAAATTACTCCGTGGCTGAACAAGCAAGCACTGCACTGTGCAATCACCACCGGGCTCGGAACGTCCGAGGCGGCTGCGGAGACACAGCCAGAGATGACAAACGCGAAAGTGCCAGCTATGGATGCCAAGAATGCAGCAGTGCTGGTTCCCGCTCCAATCCCGGGGCCAGTGAAAGAAGCAGAGGCGGAACTATTGCCAGCCAAGCCACAGCAGGAGGCAGCTCCTGAGAGCAGCCTCAGCGGGAGGAGATGCAGCCTGTGCCGGCAGCGGTTTTAGTGGGCCAGATGGCTACAGCAGGTGCCGCACCAGCTGCGCAGGCGCTGCTTCATGGAGCAGTGCCAAACCCACAAGCTGTGCAGTCCCCTGCCTGGGACACCATGGTCCCCACTTCTGCTCCCATGTCTGCTCAATTGGTCCCTCCCCGTGCTCCGCTGTTGTTCGTTCAGGGTTCTGAAGACCAACACCTCACTGACAGTTCCTCAGACAGTAACGCAGGATATGCACTGGGTCCAAGAAGCAAAGCTACTGTGGCTGGCTGTCGAAGAAAGCGACAGCTTCAGGCTTGTCCTTGGACCCTTTCTGATTGTTCTGTGACACTGTGACCAAAGCACTCCCGTCAGTTCTGGGAGTTGATTAGGATGCGGGTGCTGGAGGATGGAGATAGGGATTTAATAGAATTTATGGGGTTACCGAACAGACAAAGGGATGCTGAGAAAGATCAGGGGTTTGTGTCAGCAGTGCTACATGGTACTGTTGCCTCAAAAAATGGGATCCAGGCTTTTCCAGTGTATAAAGCTATCCCAAATTCTGGTGAGCATGATAAGCATGAGGTCATAGCATGGAAGGTGGGGCAGGATCTGCAAAACAAGGTAGCTCAACATGGGCTTGTTTCTGTTCAGGTTATGCAGATGATTAGAGTAATAAAAACAGATTTACTTGCTTCTTTCAATATCCGGCATTTGAGCCAAATCCTGTTTCAGCCTATACAATGTGCAACTTTTGAAGCTATCTGGAGTAAGATGGCTGATAAGGTTGCTGTAATAAATGCGCATCTTCCTGAGGAGGAACCTAGACATTCTGTAGGGACGGATGCTCTTATGGGAATTAATGCCTACTCTGATGCCAATATCCAGGGTACCTGGCCCCCCAGCATCCTACAGCAGGCTCAGCAGATTGGCATGACTGCCATACTGAAAACCATACAGATGGTTGCTCCTGCACCACAGTACACAAAGATAATGCAGGGACAGTCAGAGCCATATATATCCTTTGTGGAGAAACTCGCTGCCTCTCTCGAGCTGCAGATTTCACCGTAAGGCAGCAGCTGTGCAAGCAATTAAGAGAGAGATAACTCAAATGAGAAATGCAGAAAAATCATAGATGAGCTCCCAGGAGAACCTGCACTCACAGACATGATCCAGGCCTGTGCTAAGGTGGGTCTGGGACTCAGAAACGGTCTGCTTTGGCCACACTCCTGCCATCTGTTCACACATCTTGTAATCATGAACCAAAGCAACCCAAAGCCAGAGGCAAGAGGAGACGGCCTAAGCCGAAACAAAAGGAGAACACAGGGGTTCCCCAGGGCAAGCGGTGTGCCAGGCCAGGGCATGTTTCAGACTACTGTAGGTCTCTGAACCATACTGACTGACGACCCTTGACAGGAAACGTCCTTTGGGGTGCAAGGAGGGGGAATTGCTCTCCGATACAGGGGTTCCCCAGAGAGTGGCACAGGCACAGGTGTATGCATCCACCCTGGAGACAACACCCAAGGATCAGCTGGTTTTGACCTCCATACCTCAACAGCAGTCACTCTAGACTCTAGCAGTATTTATAAGGTTCTTTTGCATGCATATGGACCCCTTGGCCAGGGACCCAATGCGATGCTTGTGGGAAAAGCTGATGCTGCCCATCAAGGGATCTTTGTACAGCTATGATTCAAGATTGTTAGTTTCTAAAAGGTGGTCAACAATGCAGCTCTGTTTTCACTATTGCAAAACTTGTGGTGTGCGATTCAAGCTCAAGTGCATTCATATTATATTCTGCACACTCAAAGCCTCATGAATCTGCCAGGTTTCATAACAGAAGGCAACGCCAAGGCTGACATGCTGGCCAACCCTTCATGGGTAGCGCCTCAGCCTGACTGGAAATTGTTGGTTTTTTTTGGTCCTGGGCATGCCATCTACTGTGAAAACCGATAATGGTCCTGCCTACACCTCGCAGAAGACACGAGAGTTCTTGCACCTATGGGGTGTAGACCATACTATGGGTATCCCACATTCCCCTACCGGCCAAGCAACTGTGGAACGCACTCATGGCACTTAAAAGCATATTTTTGAAAAACAGAAATGGGGAATGCGTGGAGAAACCCAACAGAGACGACTAGAAAAGGCTTTGTATACAATCAATCATTTTACAGTACCACAAAAATTCAAATAATCCTGTTATTTTGAATCATTTTCTCTCATTGCAGTCTTCAGGAGAGACACACTTGCCTCAGGCCAAAATCTGGGTACGAGACCTACTCACTAATAAGTGGGAAGGTCTACATGAGCTTATTGCTTTGGGTCGTGGGTATGCTTGTGTTTCCACAGATACTGGGGTGCAGTGGCTACCTGCAAAATGTGTTCGCCCTGACCTGGGGCACCAGAGGCAGAACAGGCAACCTCCAAATGGCAACCAGGATGCAGATCATCAAGCTAACGATCCATCTGATGATGACCAGGATATCGATCATCAGGCAGATAGTCCTTCCACAAGCAGAGAGTGAACTTGAAATTTCTTTCTCATGGAGTCAGATAGTTAAATTTCTCAAGGCTCTATTTAGAATTAATAACAGATGTAAATTTCTATGTAAGACTAATACCTAGTAGAACTGTTATGTAGAAATGGGTTGCTAGACAAACTATATATTTTTGATCTTATAAAACAAAAAGGGTGAATTGTGGATGCTAAAATAACTACTGACTGGAATTTTCCTTCTCGTGGGATTGCAAAGACTCCCACCAGCTGTGACCTTGGTGGTAGCTGTTTGTAAAACGGTAGATGTTTTGACTATGGGTGTTGTGGCACCCCAGCCAATCACCCCAGGGGGTGGCTGGCTTCTTGTCCAATTACCCTGAAGTTAAAAGGGTATAAAAAGAGCTGTAAATTAATAAATAAAGGCTTCTTGGCATCTTAGTAAAGAAAATTGTCTCTTCCTCACTCTTTCTCCTTCTCCAGCCACTGGCAGATAAGCAACAATAAATGACAATTTTATGGTAAAACGTTTGGGATGTTTTGGTATCCAGAAATATTCAGCGTTTGTTGGATTTTTGGGTTGGGTTTTGGTTTTTTTATACTATGCCTAAATAAGGTGAATGTTAATAAAATGCACTAACATGCTACTTGTTACAACTGATATCTCTCTGTGGGAATGGGATTTCCGGGAACAAGAAAGTACAATTTCAGGTTGATAGGACTGGAATAACTGGAAATACTTTCTGAGCTACTTTTTCTAAAGCAGGCTCTATCCTGTAATACCACAGACCAGCCACTTTTCCTGTCATAGGTGAAAAGTAAATCTAATAATATTTATCTTCATTAATGTACTGTTTCCATACTGGCTGTATTTAGAAAAAGTTCCTGAAAACTAGCAGAAGAAAAATCTGCACAGTTATATATGCATTGCATGTTATATACAGTCACACAAGAACATAGCCAGAGTGCAGGAGAACATAAATTATAGGTTACTGAGACAGGCTTACCATAAGATAATTATTAGTTCTATATGATCACTTCACTGTCACACCAGTATTTAGGTACTAATCCAGGATTAGAGGTCACCACTAGTTTATCTAGGGTGAAAGTCATGAGCCTTTGAGTACCCTGAGCCCGGAGTTTCACTCTGATTGGAACAACACTTGGGCTAGAAGAAAAAAACCCCACAAGTCCCAGGAAATACCATTTGCCCTTGCTCCAGGAAGATATTTTAGCATGAGTTTACTTTGACTTCCACATTTTCTAGTGGTATGTGCATGTCTGAATATTTTCTTGAGCTGATGCCTTAACACCTTGTTCCCCTGGTTAGAAGAGATTCAGGCTAGTGGAAAGATCCATCACCAGATCCATGCCCTCCTAGAGATGCCTGCGTCTGTAAAGTAGGTCTGAGATAGCATTAGGCTGACAGCATCCCAACCCAAGGCTTCTTTGCACTTATGAGTGATCTTGAAGCTAATTCTGCTACATATTTTGCTTCTCCAGGCTCTTTTAGTAGATTTAGAATAGCTAATAATAATTTATTCCCTCTGCCCCCTCAAATCACTGTAAATTTGCCAATGGCAATATGAAAATTAGAGATGTGTTTAGTACAATGATGGTTATTTTTATGGTAAAAATGTTTGGATGTTTTGGTAAACCACTTTGTTTGGCAAGTCTAAATACATTAGCACTCATTTCTTCTGTTTTTAATGTTAAAACAAGAAAACTCTTAATCCCAAAACTCTAAATCATGAGCCTTATGCAATGAAAGTATCCATTTCTACGTAGTAAATTTCTTTGCTAGCTTCAGGGCTTCTTTTATTTGCTGCAAGCTATATTGCTTACAGGGTGTTTTCAGTGTCAAGGATTTGCATTCATAAACATATATAAATAAAACACTTCCATAAGAAAACAAGGTTAGAAGGCATGTATCAACTGTTATATTCCTCCCAAAGTATTTGCTCATTTTTTAAATACATTAAAAATACTCCAACACTTTTTTTTTTTTTTTCCTGGGAGAGGTAAAATTCATACTTACTGCAATGAAGAAAATCCTATATTCTTATAGTTATATGAGGGTATTGCTATGATTGTGAAGCATTTCGGGTGTTTTACAAAGGAACACAGAAGAAATGCAATCTGGACTGTCTGAGCTCTGATCATTCATATACTTAAATATTATTTCCCCTCATTTGCAGTTCCACTGGGGTGGAGTGGGATGCTCTTGCTGCATACTTCAAATCAATTCTTTTATCTGACACTGGGTAGAGGGGGCACTAATTTTGCTCCTATTTACTATCCAAGTCCTTCTTTTTAAAGAAAAAGAAAAATAAAACTTTAACTTTAATTAAATTATTTTAAAACTAGAAAGACCAGTTGCATGAAGCATTCTGTATCAAATAATTGTAATACATGAAGCAACACACTGTGTGTTTACTTGCCACCACATCAGTAGAAAGTTTCCAAAACTGTTCTGCCTTGACTGTGAATAGGGATTTCTGTATTTTACAGATATTCCTTTTCATGGAAGCAATTTTTCTTTTCCTTTAATCAAAGCAATTTCAAGATTCAAGTAAGAGGAAAACACACCTTTGCAATGCCTTGTTGCTTAATATCAAGCTTCATAGTCTTTAATTTTATGTTCCACTTCCTGGAAAAGCTAAAGTTAACATGAAAGATTCTTCCACCCCAAAATGCAATTATTTCATTCCTTAAAATATACAAGGAAAGCAAACAGCTAAAAAAATAAAATAAAATAAATATATTAAAAAATCAATGTGATACTGGGATCTAGAAATAATCAATTACACACAAAATTTGGTCAAGCAAGAGTAAAAAAGAAAACAGTAGGGTATCAGTGCACAGGTTTAATTGCTTAGATTTCTTAAATTTCTGAAGTGAAAGGTAATACATTAAGGAACCTAATTATATAATTGATTTAAATAAATGCAGCCTCCTGGAGACTAAGCAGTGTTTACCAAGGGTTCTGATGTAAACTAAAAGCAACAAGGTAAAAAAAATCCAAACATTTTTATGCCCCTGGTTATAAGAAAGCCAAATTAAAAATTAAAGTCTCATACACACAGAATTATTTTGAAACATGCTCCTATTGTCCTGAGACCCTCGTGCTGTCAAGTGGGAAATAACTGGCTGCTAACATGAAGCTAGGGATGGCAAACATTTAGGTTGAAGTGCAATTATGGGTTATATAGCATCAAAGTCACAATATTTCAGAAACTATAGTTCCCTGAAATAACAGAAACAAAGAGGACTGAAACAGTGTCATGGAATTAGAAAGTGCAATTTCCTGGAGAGTAAAGCTTCTACATCGCTGATTACTGGAAAGCAGAAGCGTGCACTGGCAGAAAGGTCCTTGCATGGGGCTCTGGGCAACCTGCTCTAGTCTGGTTACACATGTCTGGGCTCAAAGGCCAGGGGCAGGGGCAGGAGTGTGTACACTAGACAACTTTGAAAGGTCCCTCCAACAAAAACATTCTATGATTCCTCCTGTCTCACATGTCTCTGCACAGACTTGTTCCTGTGTTCATAACCATTTGGTCATGCTTAGTGTGCTTGAGAAGTAGTAGTGGGAAGTTATTCCCCTCTACATGGTTTCAGTCTATATGGACTCTGGGATTGAAAGGACAAGAGTCAGAAGATAAAACCTCCTCACTTTCATGATCTTCATCCCCTCCTTCAGTACATGGGGGAAGACATGTGCTCTACATTTGGAGTTGGACCTATGCTGTCTGGGGTGTTGGACTCACAGACTCAAAATTCTCCTGGGAAGGATTCTGTTCTTTCTGAGTGAAAATCTGCCAAGCAACTCAATAAAAAGCAGGACTGACCCCCTACTAATTACATAAAAATAATACTTTAAAAAATAAGTTTAACATACTAAATAATAATACAGAGAAAACAATTCATAAAGGAAAAAATATTTTCCCTTCATCTCTCTCATTTCTCAGTTGCCAGCATCCAGCACATTCTTTGACACTTTTGTTACATCTTTTGTGTTTTCCCCCTAATGTGTAGTTTGACTGTGCCCTATATTTTAGATGCTTCTTTGATGGAAGGACAATTCACTATTCTAACAACTTACTGTAAGAAAAATAACATTACACTTTATTTGTCATGGAATTATTTTAGGGATTTACTCTGCTGTGAAGGGGGAAATCATCACCAACAACCAACATGAACTGCTCTCAAATGGAAGTGTCAGCTGCCAAAGAGGCAGGTATTGTCTGAGTCAAACATTTCTTCACGCTTTGGATTTTCTGTCCCACAGCACTGAAACAATTGTTTCCCTAATGGACAGGTGCTCAGAACCTCCTTCTTGGTCAAAGGTTCTTCTATTTGCTACCTGACTACAGCAGTGAAAATGTAGAAACAAAAGGAAGTAAGTTTACATCTATAAGCTGGATAGCATCTTCATTAGGCAGCACTTGTTTTACAAGTGTTTGGATGGCTCCTTTCAGCACTCCATATCAATCTTGAATTTCAAAAATTTTGACTGACTCTTTCTAGAGTCAATTAAGCTTCATCTGGGTTTCAACATTTTCAAATATTGCATTATTTTCCCCCTCTTTAGTCCACAACATTCATGCACGTCACCAAATCACATGGAAATTCAAGCATGCTATTACCCTCGTTTGCCCACAGCAAGTCCTATGTACTGTCATGGTCATCACAAGATCGGAGAAGACAGTAATTGCTTTGGATGGACTTCCAGGAGTTATTAGTGCTGTTCTTCTCCACAGAGGAGCTACCAAGTTGTTAATGGTGTTAGTTTTCTCTGATTTAAGGCTCCCCACAGATCTAAGTCAATGGTTTGTTCCTTATTGACATTGTTCTGTGAACTACAACTCATTAAATTAGTTAGAAGTTTGGTTTAGATTAATTATGATATGAGAAGCTTGACATTCTCCATCTGGAGCAGAGTTTCAGTTGTCGCCTGCTGGGGGATGAACCATTTGATTCATAAAAAGGCACTTAATTTACTAAAACATATCATTTCCAGCTTCAGCTTTTACCACTAGGGCTGCTACTGTAAGGTCTAAATGATGCTCCTGAACTGCATCCTGTGCAAACCACAGATTTCACTGAAGAATCATAGAATCATAGAATGCTTAGGGCTGTAAGGGACCTCCAAAGGTCATCTAGTCCAGCCCCCCTGCAGTGAGCAGGGATACCCTCAACTAGACCAGGCTGCTCAGAGCCTTGTCCAACCTCCCCTTGATCTCCAGGGATGGGGCTTCAACCACCTCCTTGGGAAGCCTATTCCACTGTTCTACCACCCTCAAGGTAAAGAACTTCTTCCGGATATCCAATCTAAATCTACTCTAATTTAAACCCATTACCCCTTGTCCTTTCACTACAGGCCTTTGTAAACAGCTCCTCTCCAGCCTTCCTGTAGGCCCCCTTCAGGTACTGGAAGGTGGCTAGTAGATCTTCTCGGAGCCTTCTCTTCTCCAGGCTGAACAACCCCAGCTCCTTCAGCCTGTCCTCATAGGAGAGGTGTTTCAGCCCTCTGATCATCTTTGTGGCCCTCCTCTGAACCCGCTCCATCAGGTCCATGTCTTTCCAGAACTGGATGCAATACTCTAGGTGAGGTCTCACCAGAGCAGAGGGTCAGAATCACCTCTCTCCATCTGCTGGCCACACTTCTCTTGATGCAGCCAAGGATACAACTGGCCTTCTCGGCTGCAATTGCACACTGCTGGCTCACGTCCAGATTCTCATGAAAGAAAAGAGAGTGATCCTTAGGACAGCAATGGGATGGTTCTGTGACTAGGCATCTGAGGAGCAATTCAACTCTTTTTTCCTTACGTCTTTCTTCCCCCACCCTATTAAACATAAAACCTAAAAATAACACCCCACAATTAGAAAGACCCAAAACTTCCTGCAAGCAGCTGGGAACAGGGGTCTAGACAGCAAGTTTATAAAGATCAGCTGGGGGACCTGAGATTGTTTAGCCTGAAGAAAAGGAGGCTATGTGGAGATATGGCTCACAACAACTCCCTGACAGGAGGTTGGAGCCATATAGGTTCAATCTCTTCTCCCCAGGAAAAGTGATAGGACAAGAGAAAATGGCTTCCAGTTGCATCAGGGGAGGTTTAGTTTGGAAATGAGGAAAAAATTATTCCCTGAAAAGATTGTCAATATCTGTCCCATGCTGCCCAGGGCAGTGGTGGAGTCCCCATCCCATTTCCTGGATGGAAAAGCCACACAGATGTTCTACTGAGGGACATAGTTTAGCAGTGACCTGGCAGTGCTGGGTTAACATTTGGAGTTTATGATCTTGAAGATTTCTTCCGAACAAAATGATTCTATGAACTACGGCCAAGAACACCTGGTTGATGTGATAATTATTTCATAGTAACACAGTGTCCAAATCAGAAACTATAAAAATACATCCAAATCCTTTTATGTAAAAACTTTAAAAAAGAGAAGGGAATAAAACACAAAATACCCACAAACCCAGAGTTATTCTATGAGCGAGGTGAAAATATTAGCAAAAAAGATGTATGGGAGCAGAGGTGTTAGGAGACTCATAAAACAGGTGTATTTCCAAACTTTAATGAGGGCAGGGGGGAACATAGTTCTGCGAATACCAAATCTTGTGTGGATCCAAAACATCTTACCTGGGTCCTCTGCATAGAAAGATCACTGCACTCCTTGCAAGATGCTAACTTGCTAATGCCCCTGGTGCTCCTAAACACGCTGTCACCGAGGATTAGCTCTGCCTCCCATCTCAGAACCTCAAATGGAGCAGACAAAAAATAAATATTACATGGTATTCTTTTAACACAGATGTGATTACACCTTTCATTGGTGATGTGTTCATTTTCTAACCTTATTATACTATCCTTTCACGGTGGTAGAACAATTGAATTTTCTCCTAGTAGAATATTTTCCAGAATCAGAAATTTCAGGATCATCAGAAAACCTGCAAGCATTTCTTACGCACCACAGATTGAGATTTTATTTCCTGGTCCCTTCATCTAAACCAATAACTCATGCTGAAAATAGATCATATATTTCTAGGAAGAGATTCAATCTTATTTTAAAGATCCACATTGATGCAGCATGAACCACATCCATTATTAATTTGTTCCAATGCTTAATTACCCTTGTTAAGAATACAATTAAGAAACGGTCTAATTTTTATTTGACCTTTTCTGCTTTCAATTTCCTTCCAGTCCTGTCAAAATGTTCTGATAATGATTCTGCGTTCAATTTCCTTCCATATCTAACAAAAATTTGCAGATTGTGTTTCTGCCAGATTCTCTCCCAAAAACCCCTGCAGTTCTAGAACAAAGGGGTTTTTTGGGTTTAATATCCAGGATAGTTATATTCTAAATATAGACAAGGAAGAGAAGAAGTTGTATTAAAATGGTCTAGACATAACAAATCATCACCTTTTCAAAGGTATGCGGTTTATTATGAAGCACCAGAGTGGCTGGCTCAGCTCACATCATGGCTATATGTCAAGGGGTAGCAATTCCCTTTTGCTTAAAAAAAACCCCAAACCTTTTCTATGTTTTTTTTATCCTGCCTGTGAGGGCAGGGCCGGTCCAGTCAGGGCCGGGGAGGGGTGGGGGGTCAACGGGACAAGACAAGCCTGGACATGCACACAGACAGAAACGGAAGAGAAGTGGTTTCCAGAGAGCTGACTCACTGTCTTCTTCAGCGTAGACTCGGGAGAAAGCAGAGGAAGCTGTTTTTTTCTCCAGCCAGCTCTCACCTCCCAGACGGGATTATCTCCTACCAGGGTTTTTTTTCTCCTACCAGGTATTCCCGGAGCACCTCTGCCAGCTGCGTATTTTATGGGTTCGTCTGACACTTTGACCCCCTGAGACCCTGTTTTCTTCTTAAAAAAAAACACGGAGCGGGATCTAAACCCTCCTGGCACTGTTTCCCCCACCCTGCCCCCTCCCTGTTCAACAGCACGTTCTGGCGGCCCCTGCTGGTTGTCGGAGGGAAGGGCTGCCATCTGTGTCACGTGTACTGCTGTTCCAAAGTTTACTGATTATACATTTTTTTATTGTTAGGTTTTGCATTCTACTGATTATACATTTTGTTGTTTGGTTTTGCACTCTATAACAAATATATCTATTTTTTT
>JANHGL010000874.1:126757-139578 GCA_024611195.1 Ceyx melanurus
ATATATAATTTAATAAATTCTTGTCTCCTTATAAGCCCCGTGTCTCACATTTTATACAATTTAAGATAATACATGTCCAAATTAGGACACTATATTTAGACAAAAGTCTAGCATTTAAAGTTCAATTCCACAGTGTTTACTAATGCCCCAAATTTATTATTGCAGCTGCAATGCATCCAAAGGGCTCAACTGGTGAATCTATCATCCTTTTGGTGATGTTGTTATCACTGACAATGGGAGCAGATGTAGAAATAAAGGCCAACATTTCTCTAGGTACCACAGTATTTTCCTGCCTTGCTCTTTATCTTGCCATCATTAGATTCATATTTTTAAGAAAGCAAAGTGCCTTACATCTTTTCTCTTGAAAACTCCACATTGTTTTTTATTTTTTTCCCCTCTTGAATAACAGGCTGGATGGGGCTTTGAACAACCCGGTCTAGTGTATGTAGTGGGTATTCTTGCCCATGGCAGGGGGTTTGAACTAGATGAGCTTTAAGGTCCTTTCCAATTCAAGCCATTCTAAGATTCCTTGTTCTCTCAAAAGACAAAACACTTCCTGATGTTTTAACACTCCCTCTCAGGCTTTAGGATTTCAACAAGGCCAGAAATTCAGGTCATCTGCTCTGATCGCCTTGCACATGCCTGCATACCCATTAGCAGCCCTCCAGACTGATGCCAGCTTCTGTTCAAGACAAGAGCAGAACCCTGAAGAACTGCAACCTGCTGATTCATGTAAGGGATGGGCAACACTGGTTTCTGCTCCTGTCTGAAGCCACATAATTATTGCTGGATTACTGATCCCTGCTGATGAGCTTGTTTGCTCCACCATATGTGAACAGAGGCAAACACCAAAACCTTTATGATAGTATATGGGTGACAGTCGGAGCACATTTTGTATGTATGTATCTCCCTGACTCTTACATGTAGTTTCCATGGGAAAATTGCAGAATGCCTACGCATGTTAATTTTTAGTGCAGCAGGCCGCTAAACCTATCATCTGACAAAAATGTCCTTTTATAGCCTTGTCATTCAGTGTATAATTATCTGGATTTACATGCAGAACAGATGGCAATTTTGGAAATGTTTCTTTTACTAAATGCATGTGAGGAGAGAAGGAAAAAAAAATAAATTAAGAGACCAAGAACCATGACTTGGGGATTTAATATATGTGTTCCTAATGGGATGTTGAATTAAATTCTAAAAATATATAAAAATATGCAATAAAATATTAATTTAAACACAACAGTTACTATTGATTACAAACAACAACAAAAAAATATGTTTCCTTGGAATTCAGAAGAAGTCAGTAAATAGCATACTTCACTGTGGAGAATGAATATCAAGTTTAGGGTAATGCCCTCCATAGATGTCCTCTTTAAGGGGAATTTTCAAAAGATTTTAGGCTTTGTCACTTATGAACATGACTGGGATAGGGCAAGAAGGTCCAAAGTTAGAAGAGCAGAGCATTCCCAGACACTGCCCAAAGAGGAGCTGCCCATCCACGCTGAGCCACTCCTCAGCAGCCTCATAGGACAGGGAACAGTTTCTCTGGATTGAGCAGCTTTGCCAGTACAACTGCCCATGTCCAGGGAGGGGCAGGAGGGTCCAGCTGCATACTCATGCTCTCACAAGACGGATGGATTTCCAGGGGGAAATCCCAGAGCAGGTGGTGTGAGGCAGCAGCGGCACTCAAGGCCACACCACACACTGCCTTAGGCCAGCACATGAAGCTGAGACAGTGATGTGGCAACCACAGGCAACTGAAATGTGTCAGAAGTGATGCTCAGACCACAAGGTGTGAGGCAGCATTGTTGACAGTCAGGGAACCAGCACAAGGTGAACCCCATTAATGAGCTGGCTGAGCATGCAACTCAGCTGAAAGCTGCTGCTGGGGGAGCAGTGGCCCAAAAGGAGTCTCCCTGCAAACAGGCAGATTCCCACGGCTTTGGCTGCAGGGAGTGTCCGAGCCCAGTACTCAGGATGGAGGTGGCAGGGACAGCACTCATGTGCAGTGCGACCGGGTGAAGGACCTGCCTAGCTGCAGGTTGAGCTGAGGTATGGAGCAGTCAGGCTGAGGAGAGTGAAGGCAGGTGATCGGGAAATAGGCTGGTGGAGTCAGTCACTATGTCTCTCCACACAGGCCTCACACAGTAAGGAAAGGCTCGGAACAATGAGGGCTCCCTGTCCTCACCCTGAAAACGAGATACCCTCAACCCTGGGTACCCACAGAAGTGGAACCAGGCATCATCCCCCACCCCCTAACATCAGTAGCAACAATGGATATGATGCTTTAAGGTCCTTAGACACTCATGAGCAAGTACAACATAGTGAAGCTCCACTAGAAAGTAGTTACCAAAAAAGAAATGATGGGTGCTCATAGAGGAGACAATGTTAAAGGGCACAGAAACTCCCATCTGCCATCCTGACAAGGAATCACATGAAATTTACAGCCTCCCAGGATGACAAATCCATGACATTGCTGAAAGGGTACCACAGCTTGTGAAAACCCATGACTACTACCTGCTGTTACTCTTCCATGTTGGTATGAACAACTCTGAGAGTGGGAACACGAGCAAAATCAAAGCAGACCATAAAGCTCTGGGAGCACAAGTTAAAAACACTGGGGTCCAAGTTATCTTTACTTCTATTTTGATAGTTATAGGAAAACAGGCAGAGAGGTATAGAAGAATAAGGAACATTAAGTTCTGGCTACAATAATTAGCACCATTGTGAAGATTAATAATTACTAATAATAGCGGCATTGTGAAGATTCTGTCTGACAATGGGACATTCTATGATGACTACAAAATGCTAGGGTGGGACAGAATACATTTATCTTGAGGAGGCAAGAGAATCTTTGGGGGTATGCTGGCCAACTTAATTAGGAGGGCTTTAAACTGCAGTTCACAGAGGGTGGGGTCCAACCCAGAAATGTGTATGACACTGCAGACAATGGGCAAATAGACCAACCACAATAGTAACAGATACTCCTCACCTAAGTCTCTGAAGTGTCTGTACACCAATGCAAGAAGCATGGGGAATAAACAGGATGAACTAGAAATCCATGTGCAGTCTCAGGGTGATGATATCACAATTGCAGAGACATGGTGGGATAGCTTACACAACTGGAATGTGGTAATGGATGACTATGTACTTTTTAAGAAGGATAGACTGACAAAGCAAGGTGGTGGAGTTGCTCTTTATGTGAGTAACCAACTACAGTGTATTGAACTTAACCCAGGGGAGATGATGAAAATTCTTATGGGTAAGAATTAAGGGACATGCAAACATGGATGATACTGTTGTGGGTATCTACTACAGACCACCAAACCAAGAATAAATTGTTGACAAGACCTTGTACAGGCAGATGGAAGTAAAATCAAAATCACATGCTCTGGTGATTATGGGTGACTTCAATCACCCTGATATTAGTTAGAAAGATCACACAGCCAGGCATAACTGACAATTTCCTGCTGCAGGTGGTTGAAGAACCAAGGAGGAGAGGTGCAATGCTGGACCTTGTATTAACAAAGAAGGTCTAGTCATGCATGTTAAAGCTGGGTGCAGTCTTGGCTGTAGTCACTATGACATGTTACAGTTTAATATTGTTAGGGAAAGAAGCAGGGTAGTAAGTACAATTTCTACCCTTCAAGAGGGCTTTATCCTCTTCATAGATCTACATAAACATATCCCATGAACTAGGGCTCTAGAAGGTAGGGGGGCCCAAGAGAGCTGGCCAATATTCAAACACTAACTCCCAAGTTCAAAATAAACATATTCCCTTGGGGGGAAAAAAAAAATCCAGTAGAGGTGGCAGGAGATCTGCATGGATAAGCAAAAGGCTCCTTGGAAAACTCAAATGGAAGAGTGAAATATACAATATGTGGAAAAAGGGTCTGTTAATTGGAAGGATTATAGAAATGCTGCCAGAGTATGTAGAAATTCAACAAGAGAGGCCAAGGCTCTCTTGGACCTTAGTCTGGCTAGGGGTGGAAAGAAAACTAGAAGAAATTTTTCAAAAACATCAATGAGAAAAGGAAGAGAAGGAAAAAAATTGGGTCTACTTCAAAATAAGGTGGGAGATAGGGTAAGAGAGGATTCAGAGATGGTGGAATTGCTGAATGCCTTTTTTGCCTCAGGGATCTACTGGAGAGGCCACAAGGATGGTTAAGGGACCTAAACATCTCTCTTACTAAGAAAGGCTGAGAGAATTGGGGCTGCTTAGTCTTGAGAAGGCAGAGATGGGAATCTTACTAATGTCTATAAATATCTGAGGGGTGGTTGTCAATTGGAAGGGGCCAGTCTTTTTTTTGTGGTGCCCAGTAACAAGACAAGGAATAATGGGTATAAGCTAGAACACAGGAAGTTCCACCTCTACATGAGGAGAAATTTCTTTACTATGAGGGTGGTGGAGCCTGGAACAGGCTGCCCAGAGGGCTTGTGGAGTCTCCTTCTATGGAGACTTTCCGAATCCGTCTGGATCTTTTCCTGTGTGGCCTGCCCTGGGTGATGCTGCTTTGGCAGAGGGGTTGACTAGATGATCTTTAGAGGTCCCTTCCAACCCCTACCATTCAATGATTCTAAGCCATAAAAAAAATATGGACATACAAAAGACATCTTCAATTCCCTACCTATACATTCTGCCAAGCTGCAATGTCCTGAAAACTGTGCTGCATCAAAAATACTGTGGCCAGCAGGTCAAGGGAGTATGTTCTGCTCCACTGCACTAGTGAGACCTCACCTGAAGTAACTGTGTCCAGATCTGGAGTCCTCAGAAGAACAAGGGCATGGACCTATTGAAGCAGGTTCAGAGGAAGCCACAAAAATGGTCCAAGGGCTGGAACCACTCCACTTTGAGGTCAGGCTGGGGTTGTTCAGCTTAGAAAAGAGAAGCACCAAGGAGACCTTCTTGAAGTCTTTTGAGTCCCCATAAGGGGCCTACAAGAAATAAGGGAACAATCTTTTACAGGGCCTGTTGCAACAAGGCAAGGGGTGAGGACTTGAGACTAAAAGAGAGAGTTTTAGATGGGAGAGAAGGAAGATATTTTTGATTCTAGGAGTAGTGAGATCCTAGCCTAGGTTGCCCAGAGAGGTGGTTGATGCCCCATGTCATTCCAGTTGATATACAAGTTGTATAGGTCTCTGAGCAACGTGCTCTGGTTTCACATATCCCTGCAGGGGGGTTGGACTAGATGGCCTTAAAAGATTCATTCCAACACAAACCATCCTATGATTCTACTTATGGTGTATGCCACCATCCATGAATACAGCCTTCCACATTACAAGTCACTCCTGGTTCTATAATTCATGGATAAAGTGGAATTGTATAATCTGCCATCGATCCTTCTAATTCCAGTTACTATACAATGGTGTTGCAGATATGATCTACATAAAATTTCACATACATGTCAAGCCACCAAATCACTAAGTACCAGTGATGACCTACATCTGACTTTGGCCTCAAAGAGGGTAATTTCCTGACATACACATTCATTTTCTGAGACATTCATACCCCCCACTTGCGGCACCCTGGTTTGGAGCTAGGAATTTCTTGAACATTTTTATGATCTTGAAACTGTTTACCAGTACTCAGTTACTTAACAATTTTCAAGGAATATAAAGGATGATATACATGATTCAGGAACCATTACTGTTTTATGCATATGCTAATCAATCAGAATATCATATTTAATATCTATTTACTATTTTATTTTCGTGTTCTGCTCTATAGATGTATTTTCTCCCTGATGAAGTCCTGGATCAGGCTGAGTTCTCCTGGTAAGTTGAGGAGATGAAAAAAACATAGAAAGGTGACATTTTTCTATTCTTCTTTCTCCCTGCACTTTTCCTTGATAGTACAACTTAGTGTTTTGACAGATCAACACAGAACTGGAAGATAAAATGAACAACCAGATTAGAAGGTAATAAAATGAATAAAATTATCCATATGAAAACTGTACCAATATCCACAATTTTGGAAAAAGACATCCCTTCAGTTCCAGTCTAATTAAAATGACATAAAAACTTAACTGAAATTGCTAAAAGATAATGCAGATTCATTCTTGTCTATTAGAACAAGAGTTCCTGGCAATGGGCTTTTTGCCCTGCCAGTGACCTCAAGGACTTAAGCTCTCAGATGAGGAGCTGAAGTTGATGCTCCCAAGTCAACATGCAAGTGTATTAATGAGCTGGACCAAGAATCATGCAGCTTCTGTTGCCCTGTGCAGAAATCATAGATCATTCAGTACTTTAAAGTGCAGTAGCTGGAACTCAACTTTGAGGCTTACTTTTTAAATCACAAGCAATTCTTGGGCATTATATTTTGTATTTTATTGTTGCAGTTGATACTCATCTACCCTCTCAACTAAGTGCAGTGGGAGTGGCAAGGTTAGGCCCTTTATTAGTATGACTTACATAATAATAAGTCAATGTAATATGATTACTACCTAGGATTTATTACATTCAAGAAGAAAATGTATGGCAAAGAATACAACTTTTGTTTATTATGAGTATTCAGATAAACACTAATAAGAACCCAGATAGTCAGGCACCAAAGAATTAGAACATATAAGTTAATGAACATTTGGTTCTTTCTCCTTGGGGTACAAAGTTTAAATTAAATGTACCTTGGCAGGCAGCTTGATTGCAGGGTCCTTGTAGATGAGTGGAAATAAATGGAAGAGACTTACTTGGCTGTTGGGTATATCAAAGCTATGACAGGGGGATTATTTTTACTACCAATATAGCCATGTAGCCCAGAATAAAAAGCCTCCAAAAACATAATTAAGAAAAATTATCAGCAAAATTGGACCTCCTGGTTTATCAAGTCCAGTCAATTGTTATTCTGGGCATATTTCTCATAAGATTCCTCCAGAGGTAACAAACTCCATCAGCCTAACTCTAAAAAAATAGTTAGACTTGGAGTTCTAACATTTTTAGATAATTCCTAAGGAGCGATAACAGGATATACTTTCCTCCAATCAGTATCTTATTCCTGAAATAAATTGGATCTGATCTATATAGAATAACCATGAACTTATACTGGGAGTTGAATACAATGTAATATGATGGAGAGAGGAACTTTTGAAGTCAGTAATGCTGCCAAAGTCTGGGTATTGCAAAACTTTGGGCATTATTGTGACAAACGGAGAATAAAGATAGTATTCAATAAGTGAGAGAGAAAATGGATGTGTAAACTTGAAACACCAAAAAATGCAACTGGTTAAAGCTGTTGGGGTGATTTTCAGAAATGCCATGCTATTCCAGTTTTAAAGCTGAACTCCTGATTTGTCCTTTCCATCACCCACAACCTGAACAGCTACATTTTGTGTGGAGCATCTCAATAAGCCATAGTTTAACAAGATATTTCTACTCACAGTTATGCACCATAGGAATAAGACTATCAGGCTCCCTTTCTGCATATGATCAGCTATATGTGTAGGTTTCATACATGGGAAAATGAGATCAATAGGTAAATCCTAGTTGGAAAGCTGAGTCTATGTATGCCTTTAGCAGAGACCTACATTAAAGTAAATTATATATATTTCCTTGAATATCTGAAGCTCAGCCAAATAAGATGGAATAACAACTGAGAGATTAGGATTTGTAATATGCAATATGTTAAAAAGAATATTGCAAAATGAAGCTAACTTTTGTTTTCATGAATATATCGTGGTAATATGAAGCTTAAGATTTTTATTCAGGAAATTATAATATCTTTACTGAGAAGTAAGGAAAAATTAGATCTTGCATATGAATTGTTCTGTACATATTTAATTTCTCAGTCAACAGGCTATCCTTTATTTGTCCACTTTTTTTAAAAAAAAAATTTATACAGACAAAAGCAAAGAAAAAAATCTATCAAAAATGAACAGAAATATTATTTTGTGTCTAACAATGTAACTGAATTATGAGGGGAAATATGCTTCTGAAATGTGATTAAAGCTGACACCACTCCTCACTGGAATCCAGGTGTCGACCTAAAATTTAATATTTTTGTATGGATTACAGGGAGTTATTCCATCTATAAGAACAAATGCTAATTATGTGAGATTTTAGCAATACAGCTAAGGAATCATTACTATGAGTTGCTTGAATGGATATTGTCTTTCCATGCTTGAATTCTGAAAGTAGTTGGTAGTAAAAGCAGAAAGACCAAGTGTCAATGAGAATGCTCTTCTCTAGCTGTTTGTGAGTCCACCACAATGATTTACTGCCGATTAGGGGCGCACTGGTTCTTCAGCAGAGACAGAACCACAATATGCTAACACACATCACACTAAATGAGAAAATTTGATTTCTATTTTCACAGCATTAAATCAAGACCTTCTTATTAATACAGTGTAGGTTTAACCACACCAATTCTCAAAACAAATGCCTGCCCCCCAAATAAGCCTCTCAATGTTTTGCCAAGGTGTCAGAGAAATCTAGTAGGAAACATCTAATTAAAACATCCTACCTATGGTACCTGGGTCTGTCCTATAAGGGTTTCAGTGCTTCTCCTCATACCTGTCACATTAACACATACCTTTCTTCTCCTACTTCAGTGATGCTCTGACAGCATATCACTGGGGATTCCTCTCAAATCTGCATCAAAGCAGGAGTGGGTACATTCTGAAGTATGAGGCACCACTATTAAAAAGCACTCCATGTTCCAGATGAAACCAGGACTCAAGATCAAAAGTGAACAGTAATACTCTCTGTCATATACCATATCCCACATCCCACAGCCAGTTCTTTGTAGTCTAAACAGAGAAAAACATGTGATAACAATCTGCCTATGGAGTTCAGCAAACAGTCAGTTTCACATAGCAGAAAAGTGCATCTCCATTCTTTCCCTCTTCCAACTCGATAACCAAGTTTGCCTGAAAGACAATGTCTGTGTGGTAGCCTGTTGGGTTCTGATGATGAAAAGTTGCCTTTGAGTTGTAACCAACAGAACACGAGTCTCCTGTCTTTTTGCAAGAACAGAATGTGAAACCAGTTCTGCAGTGCTTCATGGTTGTGTGTCAGACATACTGATCACAGCTGAAGATGGGATTCTTAAAAGCAGTATTTTACCACTGTAATGCTGACTGGGACCATGAAGAAATGCCCAATTTCTTCATAGCACAGAGTTTGGTTTATAAAAATTTCCTTTTGATTTTATCAGAGAAAATTATACTGTTCTGAACTAATACATAAAGCCAGGGTGCAGACATAAGAAAGCAGATTAAAAAAAAAAAAGAAAAAAAAAAAAGAAAAAAAAAGAATTAGAATATTAAAAAGTAAATATCAAAGAACATTTTGATATAAACATTCTTATTTTCACATGGTGATAGAATATTTGCTTATCCAGAGACCACACAGACAGCACTTTGCATAACTCAGGTTTGAAATTCAGGGGATCAGCACTAGAGCATTTTTTTTTTAGCTTAGAGCACACCACCTAAATTAATGACATTCCTTTTAATCTATCATCCTTTATTTCTGTTAATGAAGTCTGCAAACATGTTTAACTAAACAGTTAAGCATGGGAAACCAAATGTTTTCCAGATACACAAGGTTTATTAGGCTCACTCTGAAATATACAACAGCAGCTGTGTAAAGGCAGAGCTGCCCCTGGCCCCAGCTTGTTGATGAGAGATTAGATTTTTCTGTCAATGGGTATTGGACCAAGCCCAGAAGTCATGGTACTGTAAAGAGTTTCCGTACTCTCCTATAAAAGTGAAAAGGGGGGGAAAATGTGCCAAAAAAAGTACTGTCATAATGCTCTTGACGTACCAACACAGCAGGTAGTGTTCTCTGTTATGCTTGGCATATACCATCTTCTATCAACACAACAGCTGATTTTTGTCAGTGCCCACTATTTGACTGTAGCATCAGGGACACTTACTCAGATGTATTCAGAGAAGTTCCAGGTATGAAAGTAGTCTACCACAACCAGACATTTAAACAATCCTTTCAAACAACAATCATGGTTTGGAAGAATCACTCAGGATTCATTTTGGATCATTTACATAATGAAGTCATAGGAATAAGTTCAGTAGCTTAAGAAAGGGTGGGGAGGAGACTGCAGGCTGTGGTTTTAGCAGGAAACCTTAAGGCTATCAAAATTCTCCATGAAATCACCAAGGATGAAATCCATATTTCCCCACTGAGTTAAACACGACTTGACAATGCCAACAAACATTCAGAGAGATGACAGACAAATTACAGCATACGCATGCTAAGCCATGTTGAAACCTCCATTTCTGAAAGGCATCCCATCCAGAGTTGTAAATACTGCAGACTAACAACAAAAGGTTTTCTTCCTACCTCCTATGGCATCTACTTTAAGAGGCTATGCAGATTAGTTACAGTGGGTTACAAATCAAATTCATTTTAACCTGGAAGCAGGTGAGGAATAGCAAGGTACTTCTGGCCAGTCAGGAAAGGTTTGTCATTTGTCTCTGAAGACCTCCATTAACAGACTACCCCCTTTCCCAGTCTGTCTTAAACCAAGTCTTCCATATTTGATATGATTATATTGGTTTTGTTTTGTAGAGTTTTATTTGTTGCTTTCAGTACTTGATCTCTGAAGCAATATAAAAACAAAGGCAGCCCACCTTCAGCCTTGTGTATATATGGATGCTCTGTTAAGATGCACAACTAGAGAAGGATTGGTTTATACCCTCTTAATCTGAAGCTGCAAGAGGCTGCAGCACAGCAGGCTGGGTTATTCTATCACCTTCCACGTCATCTTTTACCATGTGGTCATAAACAGGCACTGCAAAGAGGAGAAATGAGTAAAAGTGTTCAAGGCTGAGCTTTCAAAAGGCCTTTTAACATCTGTATTATCCTTTCCTCTGCTAATATTCACCCTCAGCTCTCTGGCCAGATACTGTCCCTTACCATTTCCCACTCCACAGATTCCAGTTTCACTACCTCCTGGAGCAGTGCTCAAACACATCAGTCTTGAGCGGGAACACTTGAAAGGCTGCAATTCCCAGGTCTGAGCCAGATCCAATAAAACTCATTTCATCTAATGCTGAAAAATTAACGATACCTGTGCTTTTCCGCTCCCGCCCCCCCCCCCTTAAATACAGCTACATGCATAACATCTAATTATTCAATCATTATTCCTGTTGTATGTTCTATTCACATGCCTAGTTCTTGTCAGATCAAATAAGACTATTAAAAATAACAAATGCTGTTTTCGGTAAACAAAGACCAGGGAGCTGGGCTCATAGTACTTCGAAACATTTGTACTGCCTGACATGGCACCATTAGGATTTGGCTAAGGCTCACCAAAAACAGGTTTGATTTTTGAAAAGTTTCAAAGATTCATTCTTTCACCAGGAAAGTGAGAAATCCTGATTTTTAAAAAATAAATAAATAAATTAATAAAACCCATTAAAAGCTCCTAATTTGAACAAGCAAAAGAGGATGATTTTCTGCAAGAAGGAAAAGGCATTTTCAGACTAAATTTTTTGTTGTTGCTGCTGTACTTCTAGTAGCAAGAAAACTTTGTTAAGTCAACAGCCTGATATTCAGGACACTTCTAAAAAGATCCAGTTTGGGTTTTACTCTTGTTTTTTACCTCCTCTCACCATATGCTGTTCTGACATGCCAGTACATCAGAGTAAGGTTGTCAGATCCTCCCTCTACCTCTAGAGATTTTGCTAAGTACTACTAAAAACAACTGTAGAACTCCATCTATCTTACACACACACACACACACACACACACACAAAAGAACAAGAATTGCAACCAAGCCAGTAAGTCTCCTTGTGAAATGAAGATATTAAAAATATTGCTCTTTAACATTACAATAATCTGAGTACTTTTGATGCCAATGTGGAGTCACTTCAAATTTTGGCCCAATGAAGAAGATGTAAAACAGCTGCAGAAAACAGGTTTCTGTTAGATTATGCTTGATGTGGGAATTAATGGGTGCAATTCTATGACCTGTGTTATGCAGGAGATCAGACAAGATGATCATAGTGGTGCCATCTGGCCTTAAAAATCTATGAATCTACATTGAATTTCTCACATGAACTTAGGTAACCTCTCTAAATCCATCTGCATGTTGAGTATTCCTGTTAAAAGGAACAGCTAGCAAGTCAAATGTATTTTACTAGCTTCAATCAACTTTATTTTATGTAGCTACTGACATTGTATTTTGACAATAAAAACATGGAAGTAATTGCAGTACAAAGCCAAGAGTCTGTACCCAAAAATGCAAGCAATGGAAAAATACTAAACAGTCCCTACAGCCAACACACTGTTTCAGGGACAGTCACCCAGTGCTGAGGAACCACTGGCACCAAGTTCTCAAAAGCAACCTGAAGCCCCAAGTGGCTGATTCTTCTGTGCAACAAACCTTGGGAACTAATATGGCTGAGAAGATAAATGAAGACCTGCACAGAAAGAGGTCTTTGGGATTACAGAAAACTCAGGAAGAGAATCACAGAATGTTAGGGGTTGGAAGGGAACTAGAAAGATCATCTACTCCAACCCCCCTGCCAGAGCAGGATCACCTAGACCAAGTCACCCAGGAACAGATCCAGGTGGGTTTTGAACGTCTCCAGAGAAGGACACTACACAAACTCCCTGGGCAGCCCATTACAGTGCTCTGTCACCCTTATTGAGAAAAACCTTTTCCTTGTGTTTACCTTAAACCTCTTCTACTCCAACTTACTCCCATTACAGAATCACAGAATCACAGAAATTAACGGCTGGAAGGGACCTAGAAGATCATCTAGTCCAACCCCCCTGCCAAAACAGGATCATCTAGACCAAGTCTCTCAGGAACAGATCCAGGCAAGTCTTAAGTGTCTCCAGAGATGGAGACTCCACAA
>JANHGL010000876.1:0-10672 GCA_024611195.1 Ceyx melanurus
ACTGGAGGAACCTACTGGACTGACTGTGCCTGGATGTATAATTTTCCCAGCAAATGTCTGGGTAATTAAAGTCCCCCGTGACAACCAGAGCCTGTGATTTTGAAGCTACCCCCAACTGTTTGTAGAAGGCCTCATCAGCAGGGCAGGGTGAGCTTCCCAAGCTGCTGCTCTGACACAGTTGGCACAGCCCCACAGCTGAACCTGAGCCACGATGGATCAGTTCCCTTGGGCCCATGGCACCACTCACCTTCCTGGGCCAGCATGGAGATGAAGGTACAGATGAACTCATCATAGTTGTGGGTTCTCCTCTGGTCATCAATCTACAAAGAGATAAATTAATCCACCAGTAAACCACAAGGAGGTGGCAGGAAGAAAGGAGAGCTCAAGGTTAACAAGAGGTAATGAACTAGGTGTGCCTGGCACAGCCCACAGGCTAAGGAGATGGGAGCAGGAAGGGATCCACCTCCCAGCCCCATTCAGGCCAGCACACAACCAGGACTGTCTCCATCCCAGTTCAGATGCCAGTGTTTTTTCACAAAGGGCAGGGGAGGAATCCTGCTGTCATTCAGCTGTGGTCCAGCTGCAGTGCTCTACCACCTTCCAGCCCAGGGGCCTCAGTCTCTCCTGTTCATTAACAGGAAAGGGACCCTGAGTGCTCCCTGTCACCATCCTCAGTTGAACCACTCTCCCTCCACTTCAATGTAAAGGAACCCCAGACAGAAGCCTTCAGGGAGATAAATCAGCAACACAAACAAGACATCAACAAACACACCTTGAATTTCTTCCTCTTCTCCACCTCTTCCTTCAGGCATGCCTCATAGTTTGCAATCTCTGCCTCCACACACTTCAGCAGTGCCAGCAGCTCCTGCCATGATCAAGCAGAGCAAAGGTGAGAAGACAGGCCCCCTGCTGCATCCAGGAGCTAGTAGGTGAGCTGGAGGGTTACTCTCTGCTCTGGGAAAGGTGGATTCATCAAAGCAAAAATATTGGCCAAGGGAAAATAAAAAAGAAGTTAATTGTAGGGCATTTCTGAGTCAGAGGATGATTAATCAGCCAGCCCCAGCGACAGTCCCAGGGGAGCTGGGCTCTGCCTGAGTCTGGCCCAGGCACAGGTACCTTATTCTCTGGTCAAGGGAAAGTGCTGCCTGCGCATGAGACACATCCAGGGCTGGGTTCTTCTCATTAGCAAAACCTGAAGACTTCACTTTTGAGAGAGGAGAGCTTCTAGCAAGCTCTCCTGCAGGGAGCCACTGATGCACTCATGCTGCCTGAGCCTAGTCCTGTCTCTGGAGGGCACAGACAGGCAGTGAAGTTACTGCCAGGCTGGGATTTGGGGGTGCAGGTCCCACTAGCCTCCAGTCCAAAGGAAAGCAGAGCACAAGGAACATCTCAGTGGTGGGAGACATCAGCTCTGCCCACGGTCACGGCAAATGTCCCCAGGATGATGCAAGGCACAAAACCTGCACTGCCTGATGCCTCGAGACACAGCTGCAGCGACACGCGAACGTGCACACGCAGTTCGGTCACTGCCAGCGCTGCTGCATCTCTGGGTGAGCAGAGGGAGTTCCACGTTCCCAGGGCTGTTGCAGCACAAAACTCACCTTGGGAGAATACTTTTCCCCCCCAGGGTGATCACTGGTCCTGCCAAGTCCCACCTTCTCTTTGCTGTCACTGGCCTCACTGCCCTCCTTCTCGTCCACTTTGACTGCAACCGGGGCCTCTTCACCAGGTTTGACGGAAGTGGGAGAGCTTTTCCCCCCATCTGCACACAGGGCAAGGAAGCGTTAGGACCCATTGCAATGGACCAGTATCCACTCCCCAAGTCAAGGGACACTGTCCTGTCACCACAGGGGAGGTGCCACCACCACAAAAGCTGTCTGGCACCTACCTGAGACAGCCAGTGGGCAGAAGACACCATCCTCGGTTAGGTGTAACAAGCCAGTGCTGATCAGGGGCCCCAGGTCCCTGACAGCCCGGTTGTAGCGCATGCAGTCCACACGCAGCAGCCCGTCCTCCTCACCAAAGAGCACCTTGGAGATGTGTGAGGTGACGGGGCTGGAGGGCCGGGTGGGGTTGGCTGAGCGGATGGGAGAGCGCAGTGGGGAGTTGAAGGCACTGCCGATCTCGGAAGCGGTGTCAGTACTCTCGTTGCTGGGAGTGGGAGAGGGCTGGGAGTGGGTGACCACTGCCACAGTGGCCCCCCCACTGCTCGTTTTAATGGACAGGGGAATGGAAAGATCCTTCTGAGATTCCTTCAGCTTCTCAGCCAGGACATTGATGGTGTTGGGCTGGAGGACGGAGAGCTGGCCATCCGCAGCCCCCGCCACATGCTCTTGCTTTACCTGCCCCTTCCTTTTGTACCTGCCCAGGAACAAACACATCATGAAAGGGTTAGGGCTGGTGGAAGGAGGCGGGGGTCCAGTGCAGGTACTGCCACCCCCACACTCAGCACTCTGGGCTCTCTGATGGCATGAAGTGAGGCCTGAAACACTTCTAGATCACCCCTGCTGCCACCAGCTTCTCTGGCAGCACCCCAGCACCACTGAACTAGTCAGCTGCAGGTGCCCCCATGCAGCCAGGGGGCACAGGGTGCTGCATGCTCCTCCCCTTCTTCCAGAAGCCCTGAAAGCACCCTTCCTGCCCTTCACAGCAGTCTGAGCACACCACCGTCATCAGACTGCAGAGCTGAGGTGCCCCAAAGCCTGCTACCAGTACACAGGGATACAGGGTAGATTGTGAAGAGCTACAGAGAGGCCTCATAAAATCCATCAAGTAGATGGTGAAAGAACAGGTGAACAGAACAGCCCCAGCTGCACATAGAGGTGCAGGTGCCAATGCAACCATCAGCAGTCAAAGAGATCTGGGACTCACTGCTGGTGGTCCTACAAATGCCTGCTCCCTGTCCACCCACACTCAGCTCAAGATGTCACCTGATGGCCGAGTTAGTGTTACGAACTTCCTCCTCCTCCTCATCGTCATAGTCATCCTCGTCATCCGAGTACTGCTGGTGCTGCCGGACTGGGACCCGGCTGCGACCCACTCCTGCTGCAAGGTCCTCCTCCTCCTGAAAGATACCACTGCTGATGGGACAGCTGCCAATGGGGTAAGGGCAAGGAGAAGCCCAGAGCACATGTCCTCAGGTGCACATCCTGAGCACCAAGATTTGCCCCTTTCAAGAGGAGACAGGGACTCTTCCTTCCCTGCTTGCTTGGCCAACCCACATGAACCTTTTGCCAGGTGAGTCTTTATTTGCAGCCTGGGACAGCAGCATGGTGGACAGAGGATGAGCTGACAGCCACAGTGCCCTGGAGGTGAGGGACTCAACTCAGAGCTCCAGCCTACCTGCATGGGGGACTTGGCGTAGTTGTGGTTATCCAGGAAGGCTGGCAACCGCTGCACGATGGGGTTGGGGTTTGGTGGAGGTGCCCCGTTGATACCACTTGCTGATGTCTTTGCCACCAGTTTGGACTTGTTGGGTGGGCTCGTCGTGGCAGGGTGGCCCTGGCTGGTGGGCTCATCGGTGCCATCTGCTGTACCAGCACAGCACATCACGGCCAGCACGATCACATTTTACACAATGTTCTCTGCCACCTTTTGCCCACCCCATGTAACAGCTCTCAAACTTCACCAGACCATCACACCCACTTCCCCTTCCACCTCCAGCTGTCATCACTGTCCCCAAGCTTAAGCCCACCCATTTTTCAAGCTCTGTGTCCCTCCAACACTTCTGCCAATCACACAGACATCTACCACAGCCCAGCACAGTGCACAAAGAGAAAAGTGAAGCTGACCACAGAACTGCCTAAAGCTCTAGGTCAGTTGTTGTCACAAGCCTGTGCTTGCTCTACAGCAGGCTTGGGCTTCTACCTTGATGGGTGCTCTCTGGAGGCACAATCTTGCTGCTGGCTGGCTTTGCCTCTTCAGGAGGCTGAGAATCCTGTGACTTCTGGGTCTGGATTATCTCAGGCTGTGTTACTCGTATAAGCTTGAAGACAAATGACAGAAACTTAGTGCTGGACCAGGGTGACCCAAACCACATCCCCCTCATTGAGCACTGTGGGAGAACTCGTGAGGGTGAGCAAACCACTGAGCATCCACATGCACAACCCAGCAACAATGCCATGGATAACCTTCTGGGTGACCAGCAGAAGGCCAAGCAGCAAGGCTGTTTATCTCCTCTTCCCAGAGGATACTTCCCAAGGCCAAAAAAATACCAACTCCATGTCCCTCATGGCACAGGGAAATGCCCTGTAACAGAACCAGTTCCCACCCAGGGCTCAGGTTCCCTCAGGGCTTGGGCTGTCCCACCTGCTGCAGGGCCTCCAGCACGGTCTGGCGGTTCATCTTCAGCACGTGCAGCTTGGACTCATACTTCATCCTCCGATCGGGCACAACCGCCATCAGGTTGAAGCGGATGTCATGGTATGGCTCCCTGCAGAAGGGACAGCTAACATCAGTCATCAGCTGGTGGTGGAAAGCCCATCTCCTGACCAGGGGGGCTCCACAGTTTCCCAGCCACCCCCTGCGCACCTCTGGGCTATTTCCAGGCAGCACCTCCCCTGCCCTGGTGTTGAACACCAACACACAAAAGGGTTTTACCCCAAAACCAAGTCAACATCACCCTGGCTGAAGAAGCAGAGTAACATTGCTTCAGCCACAACACAAAACATCCTTCACAGTCACAGGCTGACTGAGGTGGGACCTGTGAAGGTCATCCACTCTAACCTCCTGCTCCAGCAGGATCACCCAGAGTATCTCCAAGTTGCAGATTCCACCACTCCTCTGGGCAGCCTGTGCCAGTGGTTGGTCACCCTCACACCCAAGCTCAGGACCAGAAGCACCATTCCTTCTACAGACTCCATCTAACATGGACCTCATCTGGCCACTCTCGTACTGCGTGGCCATTTGCAGAGACACTGCATCACACAGAGAGCACAGCTTCTCTGGTGCTCTGAAGGCAGGTAAATTGCAGGCAAGAGAGGCAAGGAGGCAGCACACCTGTGCCTCTCCCCAAGCAACATTCTCCACCCTGCTTCCATAACTTGGTTACACAGACAACTGTAGACATTATCCAGGGAAAAATGATGAGGGGTCAGTGCCTGTGCCACAGTTGGTGACATTACCCAGCAGTGGCCAAGCCGATGCGCTCCATGATTACTCTCCTGGCCTTGTCTGTCCATTCCTCATCATCAGCCCAGGGCCCTGTGATAACGAGACAGAGGTGAAATAGTCAAAGCAGGCCAAGACTCCTGCTTCAGAATCACACAGCAGATCCCACCATCCCCATGAGAGGCAACCTCATGGTTCCCTGACATACCAGGGAGGAAGGCAAGCAGAGTCCCAGGAGGCAGAAAGACCCGGCAATCAGCCTACATGTGGAAACCTCTGCTCTGCCTTCTGAATGGAGAATGTGAGCTTTCTGCAGGGCAGAGGTGAATTTGGAACCCTACAGATCACAAGTGAATCACAGACTCCAGGGCTCCCAAAGTCCAAGGAGATCCCAGCTCCTGATGGAATCCACCTGCTACTGGATCTGGTGCCATGCTTATGTACTCCCAGTACATGAAGTGGGTACCTTACTAAATGGCCTGGCAGTGATAAATAAATGTCTGAAAGAGAGAAGGGAGCAACCGGAGCAGCCTACGGGGATCTGTGCTGGGACCTCATGCCTCAACACACAGTGGTTATTTGGCATAAGGAGGGGGTAAGGATGAGACACATTGTGCTTGTGATTCCAAGTTAATTCAGAGCTGCAGAAGGACCTTATGATCCTGTGCAATGGAGGAGGAAGCAGCAAGGCTGGAAAAAGCAATGTAGCACACTTAGAAGTAATTACCTTCTAGACACCATTCCCAGCACACAGGCTCCAAAATAAGCTATCAAATCTCAGCACAAATCTGGGAGCCACTGGAGCAATTCTCCACAAACAGCAGCTAAAGCTGAGTGGCAATGGAAAATAACAGAGATGTGGATGTACTAGGGCACCTACTCAACTCTATCAGTGAGTATGGACAGGCAGGCTCTTACCATGGTCAATGGGATAGACCTTGAGCCCATCCAGCTCAAACAGCCGTCCCTTGATGGGGACGTAACTGACAAAATGAAAAGCCTCCATGGTTCGCACAGCGCTGATCCCGTTCTGCTTTTCTGGCAGGTGCCGTGGCTCTGGCCTGCAAGGCAAGAGAGGCAGAAGGTCAGTTGAGAGTCTGCCTCCTCCAACAGAAGGGAGCTGCAAGAGACCCCTTCCCTCACCTGGCATGGCTGTTGTGGGCCTTGGCCAGCTCCGGGGCGTTGCCAATGGCATAGCCTTTGCTCTGCGGTGAAGAGCATGAGAGGAAAACAGTTGAAAAGTGGCAGGAAATTAACAAAATGCTTCACCCAACAGCTCCACACTCCCTCCATGCATACACATGACCAGACAGCAACTTTCAGGCACAGCCTCTGCTCTGCCAAGTCACAGGTAAAACCCAGGATGAAAAGAACACACCATTTCTGCTGAAGAAATTATAGTTAGGGAGAAACACAGACCAAGATTAGGTCTGAAGGTAGGAGAGAGGACTTTGGATCACAGGCTGAGAATGCCTCTGGGCTAGGAAATAACACGACAGAGGGCTCAGAGCTGTGCCCAGTGTAAGGGGACCAAAGTTCTGAGCAAGGCAAGGCAGGAAGACCATAGAATCATAAAACAGTTTGAGCTGGAAGGGCCCTTTAGCCATCTAGTCCAGCCCCCCCTGCACCAAGCAGGGACATCTGCAACTAGAAGAAAATCACAGAATCACAGAATGTTAGGGGTTGGAAGGAACCTAGAAGATCATCTAGTCCAACCCCCCTGCCAGAGCAGGATCACCTAGACTAGTCACCCCAACAGGTTGCTCAGAGCCCCACCTAACCGCACCTGAAATGTTTTCAGGGATGGGGCATCCACCACCTCTCTCGGTAACCTGGGCCACCCTCACAACAATGATGATGATGAAGAAGACAAGAGAGGAGGCAATACTGACACATCATGCAGCCAGGAAGGGCTGCAAATGAGCCCACTCATTAGGGCACCATCCCAAGGTGCAGGTTTACACGCGCCACCTGTGCACTGCCCTGCACGACCCCAGCCCTACCTCCGGACTGAATCCCTTGGTGAAGTCCTTCATGCGGCTAAGCGTAGGCCCCAGGTCGACATTGCTGCAGTTCAGGAGGACACTCAGCAGGGCATGGGTGGCACAGGAATTGGGAATCAGCTGGAGGATGGCACAAAGACCATATTAACCAGCAGGAACAAGGTAAACCTTTAACAGTCCCTCAGAGTCAACAATAATTGGTTGAAAAATACTGACACGAGAGCTACTTGAGAGCAGTGGCTTGAGCTCAGCTCTCAAAGGAAGGGAGGTCAATCTCATTTAGCAAGCACCAGCTCACATTGCAGGCCACAGACAGGCTCTCAGCCCTCACTGGATTCCCTCCAAGCTGGAGCTCTGGGCAGAGACACCCAGGAAACAGGAGCTGCCCACAGGACCAGTGCAGCCTCTCTGTACCACATTGCTTCCCTGAGGTGTCACAGAAGACACCACTATGCACACTCTCCCCTCACCTCCAGCCTACCTGGTGAGCAAAGAACATGTTATTAACAATGTCATCATCGATCACCGATGTCTCATCCACCAGGGTAGAGACCTTCCGGCGTGACCTGCGCTCCTCAATCCACTTGAACAGAAAGATGAACCCATACACAGGACTGCAAAGAGAAGTCAGCAGCTGCATCATTTTGGATGGATCACACCAGTGGAGTTGCTCTGCCCAACACAGAAACCTTCTGTTTCAAACCACAAGCAAATCACAGAAAGGAAAAGCAGAGCCACCTGCCCCATCTTTCTGGAAGTTATCAGCCTTGCTACAAGTCCTCCCAGCCCCACATTACCAAGGACACCCTCCTGTGCTAATGCTCGAGGCTCAGACAACAATCAAGTTTGAAAACTTTGGGGTTTTCAAACACAAAGAGACTCAAGATAGAGAAGCTGGAGGTGAAATTCACCTATGGACACAGACCCACCTGGTGAATAGTGCCTAATCTTAGAAGGGTCCTCAATAGAAGCGACCTCTCCTTCTAAACAAACATTCATTTTCAAGAGGAGTTCAGACAATGGCATTTAAGAAAGCAATGGCCTCACAGCTATTTCAAAGCACTGAGTCAGGAAGAAAGCCCAAGCTGCAAGCATGCTGGGTGGCACTGCATCTCTCCATGGTGAAAAGGAGATGAATCCCTTGAAGTGTGTCCCATGCCTACCCCACCAGACTTATCTAAAGGCCCGAGATGGACTGTGTACCCTAGGCCTTAGGAAGGTTCCTGGTTCATCCCTTACAACACTGACTCCATGGCCAGTGAGTTCATGCAGGACCTTCTGAACTCCTGCGCAGGGGCTCCCAGCCCCACAGACACATCCTGCTTAACAAAACCCGTACCTTCATGCCAGTCACTTACCCTTGGCATTTGCTTTGCAGATCATAAATCTCTTCAACCTGCACTCCCTTGACCCCTGCAAAAAAATAGCAGGAGCTAGTGTAAAGCCCACCAGAAAGGACATGGGTTAATGTCAAGCACAAAACCAACTCCTCAGGAAGGTTTCTTGCACTCACCAAAATCTTCAACCAGAAGTGTGAAGAGACCTGGAAAGGAACAAAATCAACAGATTACTTCTGTCTGAAGAAAGCAGAGAGGAAACCTGCTGCCACCAGCCCCAAAGGTTCCACATGGTTTCAGGCCAAGATGTGGCCAGAAAAACCAAAGCAGAGTGGCACCAGTATCACAGTGACTCCTCAGCCACAGAGCAGTTGAGCCCTGGCTCACTGCAGAGGTGCTCTGGCTCTCTTCCTCACTTCACTTCCATTCATCATCCTCTTCTTTGAGAAGATCTAAATCAGGCCTCTCTTGACAGAGTCCAGTGAAGCCAGACCCACCTTCAGCAACCTGACCCACTGCAGATGGCCTGCCAAGGAGTAAATTCTCACCATGAACAGCATCAGAGAGCACCTAAATGACATGCACACTTCTAAACCAAAGGGAAACACAGGGTCTTCTAAAAGTTTGTTATATCTTTTCTCATTAATGGAAGACGGGCAACAAAGGGAAAGGCATCTCACAGCAACAGAGCTGTGGGGAATTCCAAGGGCTGAAAGGCTCATCATCATCTCCTGCTTTCCTGGGGTATCAAATCCAGGAGCCTGTCTCCAGTGACTGCAAAATTCCCGTGACAGAAGAATGTAACCAGGGATACAGAGACAACGGTAAAGAGACCTAAGGGTTATTAGTAACTGAGCAGCAGCTTCCACTGTGATGCCGCAGCAAGGGCAGTCAGCCCAGTGTTCAGGAAGTTCCCCTGTACATGGAGTTAGCGAGCTCAAGACCAGAATAATAAACCTTCTTCTTTTGCTCCCACATAAAGGCTGCTGGGAGCCTGGGAGGAGGCCTGGGGAATACCAATAAGAAAGACCCAATCCTGAGAAACATCCCTGTAAGCAACAGAATTAAGGACCCCGCTGTGTCTCAGTCAAGAAGGGAAGAGCCCAGGGGGCTTCTGTACCAAAGTTAAACTGACTAACTCAGGGAGCAAACTTCCAGGAGCAAAATTTCTTCCTTATTTTAATGGAAAACGTCATATTTCTTACAAAATTGTCAGCGGGAAGAAAAATGCTACAGAAACAACATGCTTTGAACTGGCAATAGCCTTCCTGCTGTGCAACACCCTTCCACCAAACCCAGCAGCCTTCTGCCAGGGAAAGGTTGGAGTTTTGTTCACAGTACATGATGCCACAGAGAGCTATGTGATAGACAGGACACCCACAAAGACTTCAGGAGCTCCCTTGGGCAGACAGTGCCTTTTAAGAAAGCAAGAAGAATCCTTTGCCAAGCGCAGGAAGACTAGTATAATGCCAGAGGTCAACTTTCCTCACTCGCAGCCTCAAAAATCCACCATGCTACCCTAGAAACCAGCTCTCAGCCTCTCAGATGATCCTAAATCACACTGTGGTAACTCAGAGATGTTAAACAACACTCTGCCAGCGTCCCAGCCAATGCCAGCTTTGGCCCTGAAAGCCTAATCTGCGTAAGGAACTGTGCACTCCACCACAGAAAGCACCCTCTCTGTTGCAAAAGGAACGGGACACCCATGACCACCACCTTGCTTTGGGCTGCTCAGGCCCCATACCTGGCTCTTCAGCACCTTTCTTGGGCTAGCCTGAGGGAGAGGGTTTGATCCACCCACTCAGCAGCAAAGCAACGGGAGGAACTGACAGGCACAGGATGCACACACCACCTTCACATGCTCCCCAGTGACAGAGGTAGTCCTCAGTCCCTCTTGAAGCTTTGTGGCAATCACCAGTCGGGGTAGTTTCTGCAGCAAGGGGCACCCACCCCCCCACACCTCTCCCTGTGTTTCAGTGATATTTTGGGGTGCATTTGCAAGCCACAGGAATGCTTCATGCTATACTCTTGCAGCATTTAATATGTTTTCCGCAGACCACCCTGGGCTTCTCAGATCACATACACAGAGACGTCTGGGGCACCTCAGAGCCCCTGTTTATGTGCTACCAAAACTGAGGTCTCACTCATTTGTTTTTAGAATCATACCTTCCTTAGTAGCTCGTGCTTGCTAGAGGCTGATGGGTTTTGATGGTCATGGTTGTT
>JANHGL010000877.1:496-12132 GCA_024611195.1 Ceyx melanurus
GTGTTTGGAGGGGTTTGGGGTGAGGGGAGCAGCAGAGGAGCTGGGAAAGGTGCTGCTTGGAAAGGGCTTGTGCTGCTGGGATTGCCTTTGTGTCTCTGCAAATAGACATGTCAGTTCCCAAAGTCATCCAAGTAGCGGCTGATAACTCAATCCCCCGTGGCAAACAGAATGGAGCGGGTATTTCAGCGCTGGAGGAGGAAAAAAAATAGAAAAAAAATAGAATTATAACCAAAACTGGTATCGGGGGTGGGGGGTGTGGTGGCGTTGGGGTGAAATCTGCAGCTCCAAAGCCGTGTTTCTTTCTTTTTTTTCTTTTTTTACACCTGACAGGGGTAAGATAAACAAAGGAGAGTTTAACAGCTCTTTAATGAATTCCTCATGCTTTTTATTTTGCAATCTCAATGATTCATTTGGCAGGCTTTGCGGGACCGGATTATTATCGGCATTGTTTAAAGCCATGCTAATTAGGAGCCGTGTTTAGCAAACAGGGGCACTGGAGGTACCTGCAGCCGAAGTTCTCGCGGGTGTTTTAATTGCATCCCCGCTATGTTTGGGGTTTTTTTAGCTTTTTAGGGGCTGGAATAAAGATTTAGGGCTCGTTTCTTGAACTCGATCAAGTATTTATTGCCAGGGTGGATTCTCTATGTAGAGCAGCCCTGCTGTTAATGCATTAAATGGGGATTTTTTTCCCTCTGGAGGGAGTATTTTTTTCTTCTTTTTTTCTTCTTTTTTTTTTTTTTTTTTTTCCATGGGGATTAAAGGAAAAAGCAGCGTTATCCCAAAAGAGTGAAGCTAAAGCAGATCTTGAGCTTGCTGTGACTCTGACTCCACTTTTTCCCCCAATACCTGGCTTGAGTGTTTGATGTTTCTATGGCATCTTCCAGTCAGAATTCAGGGCTGCTTTTCCCCTGCTGTAAATTCCACTTTCTCTCCCTGTTTGTCGAGTTTTACTTTTGTCAAGTTGTGTATTTGTCAACTTTTCTGTGTCTTGAGTTTTCTGGTTGTTCAGTTTTCTATTTTGAAATCCTTCCTGGTGGGGGAAAAAAAAAAAAGGAATGATGGGTGGAGTGTATTATTAGTCACAATATTTTCAACATGTGGGAAGGAATTCTCACTGAAAGGTGGTTTTGGGGAGCTGACAGGAGCAGGAGAGAGGAGCCTGCCCTGGAAGCTGGAGGGAGAGCTTCTGAATATCCAAGTTTCTCATCTGCTGAGGTGAGAAAGAAGCAGAGCTGAGCTTTATTTTGCTTTTGATGCAGCCTGTCCAGGAGGGGGAAAACTCACTCCCAGCTGGCTGCCTCTTCAGGCTGTGCCAAAAAAAAATGGGATATTCTGGGCATTTGAACTGGAGGTGTTTATGTGTCTTGCTTGAAATGCTGCTCCATTCTGGAGCCTGGTGTAGGGCTGAGCTTTTCCAGCCATGACCTGTACAGGGAGCTCTTGGAGCCTGGGAAAAAAAATGGGCCACTTTCTCCCCGTGGTCTTTGTTTTCTGGGACAGTTGTACAGTGCTGGCCACGTTCTCAAAGAGAGAGAGGGTTTATTAACTCTTCTAGAACTGGGAATGCTTGGAGGAAAACCAGTTTAGCAGCAGCAGCCTCCCAGCAAAAGGAAAAATCCCTCCTGTTGGGGAAAAAAAGTCTGTTTTGTTGTTGATATTCCTGCTTTTCCTCTGGGAACACGTTGGTTGTGTTGAGGTTGAGTGTGTCCTTTTGGTCTCCTCCAACCCCTCGTGGGGATTGTTATTATTAATATTTTTTTGGGGGGTTTTTTAATACATGTTTTTGAAGTTTCTGAGCAAAGTTTCCTGTCCTCCCAGCAGTGCAGCAGCAGGCTAACACCCAACCCAAACTGCTGCTGCCTGCTTCCAGAGCAGGGCTGGTTCATAAACACCCTTTCCCAGCACAGTTTGCTCCTGGTTTTACTGGCTGCTCCCCTGGAATTGGTGAGCAGCATTCCCAAGGTTTTCCCTTGCTCCTGTGTGTTTAGTTGAACAAAGAGGGGGTCTCACTTAATGCTCTGAAGAGCTACCTGCAGTGGTATCACCCCACATTCCTGCTCTCATCCCCAGGAGCCTGCTCCTGGCTGGGAGCATTGGAAATCTGGCAAAAAAAAAAAAGGAGTAATCCCACATTTCCATCTTGCTCCTGGCTCAGCCTTGCTGCTCTTGCTTGTGGAGAGCTCCCATCCTCCTCCAGCTCCATTCCCAGGCATCTCCAGGAGTGTTTTTGGGATGTGCAGTGATGCTCAGGACTCTGCTGTTCAAATTTCCCTCTTCAGACTTCCCTTTCTTCCCCTCCTGAGCACTTTTTTGCTGCACTAGGAGCCTTGTGTTACAACCCTCAGTAGCTGGTTTTCCCCAATTCCCTCTAGATCTGAAATCCTGGAGGCAGAATGAGAAATAAAAGCAGGAGTTGCTTGTTGAGAGGCTTTTGGTGCAAGAGGAATGAATCTCCACGTGCTGCCTTGGGGTGTTTGGATGCACCAGGGTGTCCCCTTCACAGGGACAGCTGCTTGGGATTCAGTCCCCATCCTCTGGCTGCTGCTGCTCCCCTTCTGTCCCAACAGGTGGTGGGCTTCACTCAGCTCTGCCAGGACATGGTGCCACCCACTGAAAACTCGGGTTTGTGCTAACAGCTCTCACCCTTCAGACCTGCAAAGGACTGGAAACCCCCCACTGAACTTCCCAGGAGACACCCTGCAGCTCCAGGGCTGGTGGGTGGGGTTTGCTGGCCCTTCCCAAGCTAGGTGTGGTGCAGTTCTTTTTCTGGCCAGTTTAGCTTTCTCTTTGGTGTATTTAAGACCCACCAGAGTGCTGTTGAAGTTGGTTTCAGTGGCTTTCTTGGGATCTGTTCTGCTCCCTGTTGCAGGTGAGGGTGGGTTGGTGCCTCAAGCAGCAGCTTTGCAGGGTGACAGAGCTGAAACTCCCCTTGGTGCCCCTCTCTGTGACTGGTGGTTATCCCAGCCCATGCTCCACAGATCCCTTCTCCCCTGGAACTCACTTGGCTGCAGCAGGAAAAACCCTCTGCAGGTGCTGGAAGCTGCCCCAGCTCTTGGGTACAGGCTGTGAGGGGGTCTCCTGTGGGGGAGGGAGGCAAAGTGGCCTCCTGAATATTCTATAAATGCAGCTACTTGTGTGTGTGTGGATTAAAATAAACTTGGTACCAGGGTGTTGGGGCTGGTGCCAGGAATTGAGCTGCTTAAGGAAAGTGAGGAGGGTTTTACCCACTAAGGAATATGTTTATACCTGTGTATTCTTAATTCCTGCTTATCTTGGCTGATTGTCTCCTCAGCCAGTGGCCAACAAACATCTCCTGCCCTCCAGGAGAGCTGCAGCAGCCAGTCAGTGTCAAAATAAACCCCAAATCCACTCATTTCTATCCTGCTAAATGGAGCAGTTGGGGTGCAGGGCTCCTGAAAGTCCTGCTGCTGTAGCCCTGGAGAAAAAGAGGGTAGCTACATCTAAAACCAGCTTATTGATTTCCTTCTTATTCCCTCTGTATCCTTCTTGGCTCCACTCCTTTATTGGAAAGGAGCTGATCAGATCTGGACTAGGAGATTTACAATGAAAAATAAAAGGGATTTTTACCCAAGGCACCAAGTGCTTGTGAGTTACACAGGCTGGTCCCAGAACACTCCCTTTGTTAGCTTTAGTTTTAGGCTCTTTTTTTTTTTTTTTACTCTTGGATGATTCCCTACTCCTTTTCTGTCTCCCTCCCACCACTATCCTTTTCTCTTGAAAAATGACCTGAGGATTTCCCTCCCTCTGTGGCTCCCTCCCTTTTCACCTCCTGGTTTTGGGAACTTGAGCAAAGATCCCCTGGCTGAAAAGCTGAAACCCAGTGAGGCAGTTTGGGGGGGAAACCATTCTTCAGGGCAATTCCCAGGGTGATACACTTCTCAAATCCTCTTTCAGTTTTGAAGGTGCTTTTTAGGTTGGTTTGTGGGGGTTTTTTTTTGGCTAATAGATGTGGCAAAGACTTTTTGGTTGCATTACTCCTGTGTTTTTAAGCAGAAGCTTGGAGGAGGTGGTGGCACTTGGACAGGTGAGTGTCACACAAGCCACTTGGGTTTTTTCAGGGTGGCTTTTTAATCTTCACTGCTAGTGCAGCAGGTATTTCTGTAGCTAAATTCTTCTATTTCTCCAGGCTTCTCAAACTTAGTGCCCTGGAAAGTGCTTTCTAAGCTCTGGCCAAGCTCTTCTGGGTTCCTGCTGAAAGGGGATGGGCAGGGTTGGATCTCCTCTGGTGCAAGCACAGGAGAAAGAGTGGGGATCAAAAGCAGGGGACCCATCCAAGCAGCTGTTTGTGTGCCAGGTTGGAGCTCTCCACGATGGAGAGAGCTGGAAGTTGTGGGGAAATGAGTAAGTGGAATGCAGAGGAAATCTAAAGAAATATGATGGCAAGTAAGCACTTGGGAGCTGGCAGCCTGCACCTAGTGGAAAGGTGCATCCTGCTGGATTGCCAGTTGGAATGGTCTTGCTTTGGGCTGCAGAGGTTTTACAAGCATGAGAAAAGAAAGTTTTTTACCTTCTGGTAGGGGTTTGCTGCTTTTCCTGTAGCTCTGGTGGCTTTTTGCTTTCAAAACTAACACTGAGGGGAATCACTGTAGCTCTAAAGTGAGTTTGTTGCTCCCCCTGTGAAGTGAGTGGATGGAGGTGTCCCATCAACACCAACTGGAAGCATGGTGTTTAACAGGAGCAATGCTGTTACAATTGTTTAATGCTGGTTTTTCACAGGAATTCCTTTGAAGCAGAACTGAATAGTTAAAATGTTTGTGGTAAACTCTTCAGCACAAGGGCTAAATAAATCACTTTTCCTGAAACACATCAGGATGTTTCTGGTCTGAAAGGCAGAGCTGTCAATAGGCAGTTATTGCAGCTTGGGACATTAACAATCTCAGCTTCAGCTGAATTTCTGCCTCTTCTTCTTCCCATCCCCAAATGCAGGACACCTGAAGAACCTTTTGGAGCTCCTTACCACAGGCTCTGTGCCTCAGTTCCCTAAGTCATGCCCTGCCCAGCTGTGAAGCATCCTGAGGTTTACTCTTGCTGACAGGAATCACTTTCCAGCACTGGTAAGTTGAGTGTTGCTAACCAGGGCTGGCTCAGTGCAGAGCTCAAAGCAAGGAGCAGGGCAAACCCAGTGCAGGGCTCAGCTCTCCTGACTGCTCTGGGACAGAGGTGTCAATGAGAATCTTGAAGATTGAGAATCTTGAGACTTTGCTAGCAGTGATTTCCCCTGTGTCTGTGTCAGGCTGGCTCCCTCAATCCCTGGGTTTATTTTTGCAACTGTCTCAATCAGAGGGCTAAAAGGAGCTGGCCAAAACAATTGCTATGGAGAAGCAATCAGACTGAGAGGGAGAGGGAAAGCTTGGCAGCCTGCAACAGAAACTGAGAACAAAGTCAGTGCTATTTGCTTCAATTGGGTCAGATTTGTTTTCAGGGTGTTTTTTTTTTTTCCTGCTGGTTGCCATCAGAAGATTTGGGTTTTCCTTATCACTTGGTTATTTCCCTGTTTGTAATGCCATCAGTTTGTCCTGGAGCTTCCTCAGCTTTTAGCTTCTGCTGGTTTCTTGCACAATCTTTTTGCTGCAGAAGGTCAGGCTGGAGATCAGTGGGTATTGATTGATGGTTTATTATCCTGAGGGGAGCTGAGCCATGTACTGGAGGTGGCTGAAACAGAGGTGGGAAGTGTGTGGCAGATACTTGAATGGTTAACAGTCTAAAGTTTTGAATAAGGCTCAGGCAGAGGCTTCAAGTGGAATTTAAACATTGCAAGTGGGTTTAGATTGATGTAAATAACTCCCAAGTATTAAAATGCATCCAACTTTGTTCCTGTGGGACCTAATCCAGGTGATCCTGCTCTGGCAGGGGGGTTGGACTGGAGGATCTTCCAAGCCCTGACCCTCTGTGATTCTGTGTTATGCTGTTTGAGAGAAAACAATCTGTTTTGTGCTAAAAAAACAAATGAGGAGCCTGTCTGTGGAGGTGTCTTGCTCCAAGTAACTTTATTTTCCACAGAATTTTCCCAGTTTTAGGATTGTTTAGTCTCCTGACCTCGAATGACAGTAGACATTAACCAGGAAGGCACCTCCAGACAAAATCCTCTTGAATATTCCTTTGCAAATTAGATTATTTTGGGTATTGGTGGCTCCTTAAGCTCAGTATTTGCAAGGTCAGCTCAGGTGAATTAGTGCCCTTGGGGCCACAATCTCTTCAAACAGCCATTCCAGTGTTGGAAAGGTTTGGAAAAGCTCCCCACCAGGAAACACTGCTGTTCCAAGGATTTCTTTGAAGTTTTAGTAGCTAAACTTAGACTTCCCCCCTTCCCCATACTTTCAGAAGTAACTCTTTGCTGCTATAATGCAAAACACAAGCAGGCTCTAATCACCTGCAACACACTGATGGGTTTGCAGGTCACATCTTTAAGTCCTGGAGGGGTTATCAGCAGTGAGCTGGGAGGGAAAACACTTCCAAATGCATCCTGCTGCTGGGCAGTCCTGTGGCTAACGACTCCTCATTGCTCCTGCCTTTGTTCTTTGCCCCACAGGTCCATCTCTCCCCTCCAGGAGGTGCCCCCGGAGCCAGTCTGTGCTGCCCTAGGGCTGTTGATGTCCTCAGCTGGTGCAGGAGAAACGCTAGAGCTGGAACCCAGTTTGTTACTGGTAAGGAGGCTTGGGTTTTGTTATTTTAACGTTCAAAAGTTGAATGGTTTCTCTAATAAATCCAGCAAAAAAAAAAAATCTTCTTTGCTGCTCAGCAAAGTGCCCAGCAAGATGTGCACTTGGTCTTCTTATTTATGTAATTTTTCTACTATTTTTAGCTTTACAGTTCCTAAATTTCTCCTTCTAATTTCTCATTGCCCTCCTTCCAAATCACAGAGGCTGTTTTCCCTCAGCTTTCATTGCCAGACCTGGGTTTCTCTTGACATTCTTCACGTGCTCTCAGGCCTGCTGGAGGTTAATAAATGGAATTTATTAAATGAAAAATTCCCATCAGGAAGGTGTTCAGTGTTAGTAGAGGCTTGGGAGTTTGGTTGGTTTGTTGGGGTTTGGTTGTATTTTGGTTTTTTTGCTTTGTTTTGGTTTTTTTCCTGCCTTCCACTCATTGAGAATTGCAGATGCCACTCAAATTTAACAATAAAACCAGAACAGTTCCATTAAATCCACTGGAAATCATCTGCCTCCCAAAGTCTTGCCTTTTTTTTCCTCCTGCAAGCCTGTAGTATTTCTCAAACTAAATGACACAACTTTTCATTCCTTCCTGGGAATCCAAGCCCATCAGGATGAGCACACACTGTTGGGCTGTAATTAAACATTCTCCTCCCCAGTCCTCTGGGAAAAGTGGTGCTGTGTTGTTTTCAGGAAACCCTGAGTGGAGAGTAACCTCTTTGGCCCAAGGGCCTGCTTGGGGCTGTTTATAAACATCTGGCTGTTTTCTCTTTGAATTGGGGGCTTGTGGGTGGAATGACCAATTCAAACAGCTTGAAAAATCTCAATTTCTCTTCTGGCAACTGTACATTTTCATGAGCTGCTGGTGCTGTCTACAGAGCTGGGCACAGGGGGCATCTAGTAGCAAAAAATGAAGATTCTCACTGCTAAGAAAACACCTTTTTTTCCTGGAGATGAGAGCTGGTGAGCAGTGCCTTTGCAGGGAGTTCCCATCCTGAATCTCCTGCTTTCTCCCTCATTCAGGAGACTAAATCCAAAACCATTGGATCCAGTTGCTAAGGTTACCTTGGGGTTTTTTTTCTTCTCCCTCCTTCCAGCCCCAGGGCACAGGGATGGGATGAATCCTGCACAGTTTCTCTTGTCTTTAGTGGAGGAAAAGTGAATCTTGTGGACACAGGGTGGGAGGTGGAGGCCTTTGGAGCCCCAGCTCACCTTCCAGAGCTCCTCTGCAGAGGAATTCCAGCAATGCTGGAATGTCTGGGGAGTGGAGCAGTGGACAGGACACCAGGAGTGGGGTGTGTTGGTTTGGGGGGGGGGGGGTTGTCTGAGGAGCCACTGGGGTGGGTTGCAGCTCTTCCTTGATCTGTTTTCACTTGGCTCTGGAGGGAGAGGGGAGGGAGGAAACCTCACATTTTTGGTCACATTCCAGTTGGCACAGGGCTCTCCAGGGAGCAGGGGGTGGCTGCTGGAGTGCACTGCTGAGTGTTTTGGTACTCCCTGCCTTTCACAGAATCCCAGAGGTTGGAAGGGACCTAGAAGATCATCTAGTCCAACCAGAAAATCCCCACAGCCTAAATGTCCCATCCTTCACATTATCAACCCACTCAGAGCACAAACACCAGCCCCCCCTCCCCCAAAACCCCTCTGGCTTGGTGGTTTTTCTTCCCTTTCCTGTTTTCCTTGTGTGTAGGGAGTTTGGTTTTTGACCCCAGTGTTCCCCAGGGGACTGGACTGGAGCAGCTTTCACGTGCACAGTCCCATTCCTTGTCTGTGTTGAAACTCAAGTAAATCAGAGTTTTTCAACACCAATTTGTGCCCCTTCATTTCCCTGGTGTTAAATTCTTGGTCAGGAGGCTTGTTCTGGGAGCTTGGCTTGGTGAGGGTTGCTGGGTACTCTCTAAAACCTTCCCACCAGGTGAAGAGGGTGTTTGTTTAGACTCTTTATTATCTCATCAGGTTGATATTTTCCTGTTCAAATAACTAGTGTAAAATCAACAGGTCACAGTGTTTGTAGAACTGGGGTCAGTCCAGGTTGAAGATGATCTACATTATTAATGCTTATTTTAAGAGCAGCTTTTTGACAACACAAAGTGAAGAGCTGACCTGTATCTTGACAGAAATTGGCACTGTTTGATCTGCTTTTATTTTGGTTTTTTTTGTGCTGTTACATGCCAGTGTCACTTGTTTGGGGACTTCTTTTGGTAATTTTTTTTTGGGGGGGGAAGGCAATAGCCTTGAATTCCTGCACTGTCTGCAAAGTGACTTCTGGAGAAAGGCTGATCTGCTGCCATTTATCCTGTGGAAAAGCCACAGATGAGCTTTCCTGCTTCAGTGGCTTCTTGGAAAGCTGGTTTGTGGCCCTGTGCTGTCATCTCAGGCCAGGCTGAAAGGGGCTTGGTAGGTGCTCAGCTTTTAAATCCCTCAGTGTACTCTAAAGACCAGAGATAGGAAAAAAAAACACACATTATTGATCTTTAAAGTCTGTTCCTAAAATATAGCCAGAGTTTGTTCCACTAGAAATTTGAAGGGAGAAATCTTTCCACAGCATCTTCGGAGTGGAGCTAAATATCATTAGCAGGAAAAAGGGGGGAGAAAATCAAAACCCAGCCCCAACAAGCAGCCATGAAATTGGAACACAAGAGCACAGGGGTTTTGAAGCTTCCTGAATTTTTAACTACTAGCAAATTGCCTTAAATTGAACTTGGATGAATTCCCTGGTGATCCCTGCCATTAAAGGGATGTTCTGCTTTGACATGGGTAGACAGCAAACTAATTAATTCCTCTGAATTGGAGGCATGTTTAATTTTCTCCCCCAAAGACCTCTCCTTGGAAAGGCACAGGGCTGTGGAAGGGACAGACCTGGGGACATCAGGGCATCACTGCTGGTGAGGTTTATTGATCAGGGTGAAGGTGGCAGTGCCCACAGGACTGCTTGAGGTTTGTGCCTGTGTGTCCAGTCAAATTCCCTTACTGGGAGGGAGGAAAAGCTGTTCCTAAGGAGACTGTCAAGTGCTTCATCTCAGAAGCAGCAGAGCAGTCAGTTCTGAACCTCAGACTGCTTCAGCCTAAATCAGAGGTAGCAAAAAGCAAAGATTTTAATCTGGATTTCTGCCCAGATTGAACAAAAGTGTCTAAAGCAGCCTGGTAGCAACAGTGAGGGGGACCCAACCTGCTGAGCTCAGCTGAATAAATCCATGGAATAGTAAAGAAAGGAAATCCCCAGGAATCAGTGTGATTTTCAGGTGAAAAACTTAGAAGAAAAGCTGTTTGATATACTCAAAAAACCATTGACAGATACTCCTGGTGCTAATCTGGGTGAAATCAAGGAAGAGAAAATCACAATAATTAACAAATTATTATATATTTGATTATTGCAGGGGACTTTTTGAGGAGGGTTTGTTGTTTTTTTGAGGGTTTTTTTGGCCCCCAACCCATTCCAGGGAGTTTCTAATAAGGATTTTGGTACCCAAGGAAGAACAGCAGGAGGAAATGTTGTGTCTGAAACCTGACTGCACGTTGTGAGCTTTCCCTGCATCTCCCCCTGCTCCGTGTGGATGCAGCAGCTGTGGCAGGCAGGATTGCTGATGGACAACTGGCTTCATCCTATGTGGCAATTCCTCTCTCCTGAGGGGACTGACATGACTCTTGAACTCCCAAAAGTAGCTGCAGTTGTGGTTTCTGGAGCGGAGACAAAACTGAGCTGTCATTCCACCCTGAGAGGCGGGTCCCTCAAACAGCAGGGCATTGGGAAGCTGTGGCAGCCACCTCGGGTAGGGAGCTGCTGGGCTGGCTGCTTCCACCACCACCTTTTCAGGCCAAAAAACCTGGAAGCTGTGTGCTGAACACAGGGAGAAATGCATGGATGAGCTCATCCCTCTTGCTGTGTTACTCCTCCTCTTTGTCCTTTGCAGGTGGGGTGAAATTCAATCTGAAAATATTAGAGCCACTGATCACTGTCAACATCACCACACTGTAGAGCTTTTTCTTACTGCTCTGGAGTGTAAGTGGAGGGTAATTTGGAGTGGAACTTAAAAGATAGGTGTCTCTGCCATGCTGCTGGCACTCTCTAGCCTTTTGGGTTTGGATAAATGCTGTTGGATTTTATGACAGGCGATCAGAAGTCCTTTGAGTTCCCCTCAGCTTGTCGAGTGCTTTGGTATTGTAGTCAGGAGCATCTTGTCTGAATGTTTAGGTGATTATTGAACCTCTCTACCCAGTATCTCAGGGTGGTGGGGGGTAAACTTGATGTAAAGAGATGTAAAGCCAAGGCTTGATGGCAAAGTGAAAAGATCTTGTGCTTGCAAGCAGTGAGGTTTGGAATAACATGGATTTCCTCCTCCTGATCTCTTGCCAGCTCAGCCTGGGTGGGGACTGAACGTTTTCTGATCTGCGGTCTGGGCTTTGCCTGTTGCTCTTCTGACTTGCAAACAAGTATTTATAGCCCCTCAGAGCACTCTCAGCAGGGAAAAGGGCTGTTTGCCATTGGATTTAGCCATGGAGGGGTTTCAGCTCTTCAGAGGGCTGCACATCATGCTGGGTCCCCTGAGGATGGGGCTGCAGAGTGGTCTTCAGTAGTTGCTGCCCCATCAGAGAGCAGCACCACTGGACTGACCCCAGCCAGCAGAAACTGACAGCTGAGTTAGCTCAGGAACGTGGGGCAGGTTTCCTTACACTCCTGCAGTGAGCTCAGGAAGGATTTCTCTGGGATGTTAGGAGCCCCGGGAGGACTGAGCTTCAAATCTAGTCCCTGGTGATGTAAATGTTGTGAAGCTGGGTGTATGTGATGGACATGCTGCTGTGTGGGCAGGAGCTGAGCTTTGGGGCAGCCCTTTGGGGTGAACCTGCTACTTAGAGTCACGGAAACAGGGAATTGTCAGGGCTGGAAGGCACCTTAAAGCTCATCACACCTCCCACTAGAGCAGGGTGCTCAGAGCCCCATCCAGCCTGGCCTGAGAAACTGCCAAG
>JANHGL010000878.1:0-12537 GCA_024611195.1 Ceyx melanurus
AGCAATGTGAGACCAGAAGGCATATAAGGAAACAAGAATTTTATTAAAGAATATATATATGTATATATTTGTATAGAACATAAACAGCAATGTGAAACAGTAATGTTAACAGCAGAACAGAAAATGAATTTAGATTAAAGTTGAGCAAAATTAATTCATGTTGTAGTATGGTGATATTTTAGAATTTTGGAATTTGTTCTGCTTTGTCTACAGTACCTCATAACACTTAGCTCTGTTTAGTATTTACCTATATTTATATACCTAAATATTTACAGTATTTACCTCTTCTTCTTCTTGCTCTTCTTCTTCTTCTTCAGTCTCTTCCTCATTCTGATCTTTCTCTTTCTTATTCTTTTCAATCACATGAGGATCCCACTGATTTCTCTGATACACCTGCCCTGAAGCAGGGTGTTGCCTTTGTCCTGATATTCTTTGGCATAAATCATAATCTGGACACTAACAAGAAATAATTGAAATGGAATAATTTATCTCTTGTACTGCTATAATAATATTACTTTTCCCGAAGCTGTAGAATGTGGGGTGGAAGTCTGGCAAACATGTGGATTCATAAACAACTTCTTCATTCTGACCAAACATAACATTTTCAATAGCAGCAAATATTAAAGAAAGATTTGAACACTTCCATAGTTTTTCCTCATTGACATTTTACATTCCATATCAGTACAGTAGCCACTATTTGAGCACATTTTATCATACAAGTTATGTATAGGGGTAGTTTATGGATAAAAGTATTTGATCTGTTATCCAAAAGCACAGTGCCATTGTGTCAAAGGACAAAGGAGTTCAGCAGTTTGAAGCTCTAGAAGGGTAAGCAATGGTCTCTCCATAAGAAGCCCTGCAGACACAAATTTAGTTTAATATTAAAAACAAGCTACTTGAGTCCATCAATTCCAGGGATGGATACCTGACTTTGTTAACATTGAAAGGATTGTTTTTTCTCACCTCTTTCTTTCTTTTCTTTGTTTCTCTGAAACAAAAAGCTGCTTGGGTCTCTGCAATCACTAAGCAGAGAAGAGGGGATGCTGTCTGAATGATTGTTCACTATGATCATAGTTAATAAATCTGACCTGCCCTAAATTGTACTTGTATTAATACATGTACACTTGGGGTCCCAAGATCTCCAGCAGTTAAGATCTGTATGTTAAGATGGATATCTTAAAATTCTACTATGCAACTGGGGATGGGGCAGAACAAAAATGAAATTATCACTAACACCTACCCTTCAAACATACATGAAAAACCTGAGATAACAAGAAAACATTGTCATTGTTAAGGTCAAATTGTTACAGAAACAGAGAATTGATTTCTACAGAAAATACAGAGCTCTTGAGATCTCATTGAGAGCAGCAGGCACACTACACATATTTTGATATATCATTTGTATCAATAAGCTCACTACACCCATTTCCTGAGGTATCCTTTGAAGTATTACAGGACATTGGGATTGTACTATATTTCTATGGGGAATCATACAACTGACATGACTGCTCTATGACTGGACACTGAAAAAGGGAAGGAGACATTTGATTAGATAGGGTTCTTTTTTTCAAAGGTGCTTTTTCTTGGAGACAAAATTTCTTTCAATTGGTCTGCTAATAACAGCATTTAATTATTCCCAGAGTTATCTAGAATCCCACTTCTTCCTTTTTGAAATAATGCAAATGGGTACAGAACTGAGATATGTGAAAACAGCTTGAATCCACTGAAATCAAAAGAAAATCTATTCATTTGACTCTGGGGTAAGGATTTTTAATGAGTATTAAGTCTCAGTCTTCTTCCCACAGGAGATGCTGTAACTACATGAAGCCAAGAATTTAGTTTTCTTTCTAGTACAGTTAGCATCACTCTTCTATATGTACTGTTGCATATGAAAACATTAAAACATATATTCTCAAGAATTGGGATTCGCCACTATCTGGTATTAAAACAGAGATTTTGAAATGGTTTCACAATTAGCAAGTAAAAAATAAATCCATTGTTTTAACTTTCATATGTGAAAAGTTTCTTTTTGAAATATATGTATCCAAAAACCCCCAATAATCATGTTATTCAAAGTTTTCTTCAAAACCTGTACCTTCCAACTGGTAGAGGTGCAAAAACTGAACTGCTACTGAAGTTTTAGGAAATGTTCATTATTTTATATGAGCAATGCTTACAGTGGAGCAAAGTAGTGTCATTCCATTCCAATATAAAAGAGAACAGTTTATTATTTCTCAACAAATACTCAAATGCACAAAGGAAAATATTATCTTTTGACAGCATATGAGTAAACTAATAATTAGGAAAAATACCTTCAAGTTACTGAAGATGACAGTACCTTAATGTTAATCAGGAAATCTGGTTTCAATTTTAGATTCTTTATTTTCTCTATTTGCTGTGAAACTGTCATGTATTCCTCTGAGAGAGAAGGAAATCCACTGAGAACATAACCTGCCAAATATATTTTATTAAAGATATATTTTAGAAAATGACATCAAATATGGGACTAGTTATCTCTGTTCAACAATCTATTTATTTAGTGGAACTAATTTAAACAATGTACATGACATAACACTAGAAAAAATTGTGCACCCATGTCTACTTCAGATGAAATACAGACAAAAAAAGTGTGCTGTTTTCTACTGGGTATGTGACTCAGTTTGTTGACACAGTTAAGAAATATAAGAAATACATAGACAAAAAAATCCATTCAGTCAGGATTCAGAATGATGAGATCTCTGGCAAACAGACACTGGTTCTGGGTGATAATACCTTTTTCCTAGTATGAGAGCACTCAGACCAACAAATAAACCAGTGGCTTCCAATTCCTAGAAGAGTAACTACTGCATGCAGTATAGTAAAAACTACAGTATAGCAAGGAAATCAATATTCATGGGGCCAGAATGAGAGACTAAGCAAGAATCATGTGGGTTTTTTTCATCTTAATAATGACAATATTCCCTTAGAGAAATGATGCATGCTCCAAATGCTTAGGATTTTATGTAGTATCACTGAAATGTGTCTATGCAGCACAAATACACAAGAGTACCAGGACTGAAGACTCTATCTTTGGGGAGCTACTATTCATAGCTGCAAAATTTAGAGAAGAGGCTAAGCCTACATTGAGAGACATTCATCTAGGAGATGAAGATCCTGCATTCTAGCCTGTAGATACCTTCAGAGGATTCTAACTGGTAGTGAGATACGAGGGGTCTGCACAGCCTCTGCTTATCAACACATCCTGGATAACAACAGCTGAGGTGAGAGGAGTGGGAGATCAACATGGGAAAAGATGATCCCAGACTGGTCTCTGAGAAGGTGCTTGCCCTCAATCCTATAATGCTGTGGGGAGGATAACAATGATGAAGTTCCCTAAAGCAGCCATCAACCAGATCAAATATGAACCAGGGCATTACCAAGGCACCTGTAAGGACAGAAGGAGCCATCTTGAAAAGAAGCATTTAAATTTGTGAGAGGTGGAAGAGAGCTCTGAGAGTGAGGTACAAGAACAGCAGCCTAACAAGGTTTGATGTCACACCACCTGCAGCTTTTTGTCTTCTCCTGACAAGTAATTCCCCTCATTTCCATCTCCCCTATGGACTGAGAGAACAGGGTTAATCACACAGTGACCCACACCTCCAGTGTGCTCCTGGGGAGCTGTCTCACTGCTGGGTGGATTAGCAGACTGTAGGAAATGGCACATGCAGGTAAAGCCAGAGCACCCTCATTTCCAACACAGTGTGCTTAAATAGGTAAACAGGTGTTGTGAGAAGAGGGAATGTGTGCTTCTAACTTCCAGGCATCTTGAAAGAGGATTTGCATGCAGAACCCTGCAAGTTTTAGACTCTTTGGAATGGGTGTTCAGAAATTTGTAGTTGTTTATTAATATTTAGCAAATGTCTAGTGCTGTGGCTTGTCTATCGTGTGGCTGGTATGGAACCACTCATCACCAGTTCACTGATTTCAGTTAATTACTTGCCATTCATAAATAAACAAACAACTTTGGTCCTGATTTGATATTAATCATGCTAATTGATCCGTGTTCCCCTCTGATAATGACATAGATTTTTCCTTTGTAAATACTATTTAGGTTAACATGATATGAGCTTCTGTTGTTTTCTTGTCCTATATAGTAAAAAAGAAAAAAAAGCAAGTGTATCAGCTACATAGAGCTTATAATTCTGAATTTTCTTACCTACTATACTCTAAAATATAGGTATACTTGTTATTTTTTAGTGTCTATTTTAAAAAGAGACACTGTTTATTTAATGAAATAGCTTAGAAACTTCCTATCTGACCTCCTTCAGAAAGAAATAGAAAAATCTGGTTCTAGTGACTTATACTTCTAAAATATTATAATTTGTTTTAACACTTCTGAATATCTCCAACACATATCTCCAACATAATATGAAATTATGTCTGTCTCCTTTAATGGGAATTTCAAATAAAAGCACCAGAAAAACCCAAACTTTATTTTCTTTTACTCTCTTTCCACTTAACAGTATACTTGTTTTGTCTTCAGAAAAGCAGATTCAGACTGTAGCAGGATCTGCAGCATGACTCCTAACAGCCTCATTTAACATATTCTTTCCTCAAAAAGGATTATTACCACTACCAATACTATTACCATCTAACTTGCTCTCAATGACAAAATGTGTAATATTTTAAATTTTTAAGAAACTGTTTTCCTTATTATTCATTATTTTAATTTTTTTTCAAATACTTTTGCTGGTTTTATTGTTGTTAAAGATGTATTCAAGAAAAAATCAAACATACAAAACACCTGTATTTTAGCCCCTAAAACTTCTATCCAGATAATATTGTCAAATGAGAGTTATAGCAACACAAAATCTGGGGGAAATTAATTTTTCCAAAATTAACACAACATAGGACTGCTGTGACATTTTCTCATCTCCCATATTGGTAAATTAATTTCTAAATACACTCTCAGTTTATGGATATTCCACAACCTGAGAAGCACAAGAAAAAGTGCTACTGGTAATACAAAATAAATTACATTTGAGCAGGAATGGATGCAAAGTGTGTCAAAATCATAACTCATTCTAAGAAGTTTAGGCTATAAATATACTTACCAAAATGAGCAACTTCTGGTGACTCAATCTTTTTCAGAATCATTTCTGTAACTAGCTCTTCAGAAATATTTTGACCTTTAAAAAGCAAGTCTTGACACTAAGGTAAAAAGCAAAACACAGTCTTATATAATCTGTATTTGTCAAGAATGTGACAAAATTTACTAGAAGAGTAGACATTTACCTGAAGACCATATTCTGTTTCTTCATCAATATTGGTTTGAATTACTTCCAAAGCTGAGGAAGTACATCAAACAGAATAAAATTTAATTAATTAATAAAAATTAAGTTATATATAGACATGTACATGCAGATACATAAACACATGCACACTCATAGGAGTACATATGCATGCTCCAATCTACTAGACTATTTTTGAATGAAGAGCCATTGTATTTAGGGCCATTATTATATTTTGTCCATCCACAATTTGGTGCCTTCTGTCAATATCTATATAGATGTTTTTCCTTACAGTTTCATTCTTTCAGTTATTACTTATATTGATAAAAAAAAGTTATGCTTCTGTTCCTTGGAATACATCTCCCCTTGTATTAGGCACTTTACAAACAGAACTGAAAGATCCTCTTATTTTTGCATGGTTTGTATTGAAAAATCTCTGTGCTCTCTGGAAGTGAATGAGTTGCCTTCCTGTGAACAAAAGCAGTCACAGGAATCACCTTACAGGACTGGGAAAATAATTTGATTATTATATTGTATATAACCCCTTCTGCACAAAAAAAAATTAAAAATAAACAACAACAAAATGTGTTTGGCTAAGCCTCCCTATAACTAAAAGGACATTTACAGCAATTGCACTTCTGGCCAAATGGTGACCACATCAATGGTCTTTACTGCAATCAGAAAGATGTCATTTGGAATTACAGGCAACAGCAAGGATATTCTAAACCAAAAAGTATTATGAAGCCAATGCATTGTTCTAAATATAGTGTATACCTTCTACAAAAATGCATTTCCATATTTGAGCTAGTTTTCTAGCTAATGTTTTCTTTCCAGCACCCTAAAATGAAAGAGACACATTTTAAAGAAAATCAAGCAGAACAACAACAACAAACCCCAAAAATCCCAAATAAAAGAAAAAAACCCCCAAACCCAAAACACATACAATAAAGAATATATTTTTGTTTTATAATAACAATTAAAAGCTATAATCAGAATTAGGGCCTCTCAGTTATGCCCTGGGCAAACACAAACACTCTTTTTAATACCATCCTCTATTTTATACTGCCTGGCATTACTAATATACTGCTCCCTTTTGCAGTTAATTATCTCCAAAGCAATTATACTGACTTTGTTTTTAAGTAACTGTCTAAAAGTAAGCTACAATTAATCCATAAATTCCTATGAGAAACTCTTTAAGACTGAAATTTATTATATTGTCTCAAAGCAAATTAGGAAGCAAACCTGTTCAGCCATTTCCAAGTAAAATATATAATCTTTTTTGACTAAAACATCAACTATGTCAAAATTGCCCTTGTTAGTCCACAAATCTGGTTTAGATACTGACAAAATATCACTTACATGAATTCTGAGCAACCAACATAGCCAAGGGTAATGAGGTCTCTAAAAGTACAGCTACCTGAGTGGGATTTTGTAAAATTCACCACCTTCTGGCCTTAGGATTATGACCTTTCTATTGAGGGCATACAAGAAGATCTTTTTATTGACAGTCATTTTGCCCTAGATAAATGTTGTGAGTAAAAAATAGTAAAAAACCCACAAATAATTAACATTCCTGGTTAACAGTATATCAGCAAACACTCCAGCCTACTCATATCTTACAGGTGTGATAGGAATATTTGTAGTTGGTTTTGCTTTCATGGCACAATGTTTTCAACTCAGCAAAGTTGAAATGGCCCCAGTGATGTGTTTAAGTGCATACCAGATTCATTATAGACATAAAGCAAATCTGTAGCACACTCTGGAAGTGTGCTACAGTGGAAAAGATAAATAAGTAGGTCTTTTATCTTTGTGGAAGTGTTAATAAATGAATGTTTTGAAAGGAAAAGTAAAATTGTTAGCAGAGTATCTGAAGAATGTCAGACATCTTACTGGCTTTCCAAAGATAATGAAGCAAGTTGGTTTGGACAACAGAAAGGATTTTTCAGCTTCATCTTCATCAAAGATGTCTGTAAAGGCTTGAGATTGTTTTTTCTCTTGTGAAGCCATTTATTATCTAAGACTGGGGGAAAAAAAAAGAGTTTGTTATAAAATACAGTAACTTATGTATGTGTAAAATACATATATGGAAAAAAAACCCCAAACAATGGAATGGAATTATAATGTGGTACAAGGCAAATTGCTTTAGAACAGCTCTTATAAGAAGGAAATCATTTAGAGAACATACAATACACAATTGTCCTGGTTTGAGTGAGAACTGAACAAATTCTGTTCAGTCATTTTACTTTTCAGCTCAGATTTTCTAAAAACTGCACTTTCAGAAGTTAAGAAACATGTTTTACAGACAGTGTCTGCTTCTAGCAGTGGTAACACCTCATCTTTAGATGACCAAGGATACCAAGGCCAGTGCTAGAACTTGTGTATTACACTGGAGGTGTAGGAAGTCAAAGGCTGCACCTGTGGGGAGGAGCAGACAGGACAGGTGACCCCAAACTGACCAGTGAGGTGTTCCAGCCCATAGACCTCATATCCAGTAGAGAAATCTCTGGGATCCAGGGGGTCTCTATGCATGTAAGCTCCTGGCTGCTGCAGGGCCCAGGCTGGGACTCTCCCTGTGCCAACTCCACAGCACCAGTGACAGTGATGGAATTACCATTAGGGGGTTGGGTTCAGTGCTGGTTTTGTACATATTTGTATATATTCCATTATTATTATTTTCATTTTCATTAAAATTGTTCTCGTTTCCTTTTCTAATCACTAAGACTCTCTCCCTTATTCCTTTTCTTTTTCCCTTTGGGGTGGAGGGGGATTAAAACAGTGTGTCTGTTATCAGTCTGGGGGTTGCCCTGACCCTAAACTGTGCCAAAAATGCACCCATTACAAAGATAAAATAGGCTTACAAAAAAAAAAGGATTGTCAGAACCATCTCCAATCCCCAGATGCAACTGCATGGTTGTTTATAATGAAAACTTCCTGCCTCTCCAACTGCCCATTGCTCTTTACTGAGCAGCAAGTAGTTGTTTCTTTGCCTTTTCCTTCCTGTTACAATAAACACAGAGCTGTCAATTCTCACTGGACCACTGTCTGATTGAGACCTTTACTGGTGAGCTTCAGACACAGAAGAGCCCCATCATGGTCAATGGACCTACTCACTGTGTCCACAGCTAGGTATACAAATAAGGCTTTGCAGAATTAAATCATGGCTCGTGATATGTTCTGTAATCCCCTTATAAATCCCAGTTCTTACTGGAGTGCAAGAGATTGCACCTTCAGCACTATGCAACAAAACAAATCAGGAACAAGTTTCTAATTAAGTCAAGCTGGAGAAAACTTTGTGGGGGTTTTTCAAAGAAATGGAAGTCCAGAAACATGAGGAGCTTGATGAAGCACGTTTGAAGAAGAACCTTGCTTTCTTTAGAGGGCCACTTAAGTCTCAACGCCCTGCCCACTGTAGCCATTTTAAAATTAAAAAATACTACTCGAGGATGAAAATTTGAAAAAGTTCGTTCTGAAACCTCAAACAAACTTCCTGACGCTTTCAGACAGAACGATAGGGGGGAGTGTTTTAACATGAAAACCCCAGCACAAACCAACCAACCCTCCATTTCTCCCACAGAAACTCACTGGCTGAACTTCACCCGGCGTTCCCAGCAGTTTCACACCTTCCCAAACCTTTACACCTAAGGGGTAATTCCCTAATTGGCAAAATCCACCCCAAACGAAGCCAGGAATTAAGCCAGATCCCAACCCGCCGTCGCTCACTAAAAGCCCGCGGGGTCCTTGTTCTCCCCGCGCCCCGCCAGCGTGCCCTTGCCCCGCAGATACCGCGAACACGTCCCCGTGGCCGGCGGCCCTCAGGACGGGGCGGGAAGGGGGAGTCCAGATGAGAGGGTGTCACGTCGACCAAAGGGCGATTTGGGGAGGGCGGGAGGCAGAGCGAGGATGCAGCAGCCGCCGCACACGCCCCGGCGCCACGGCTTGTGCACCCCGTAACCCGGGCAACCTCGGGACCCCGCCCCCGTTCCTTGGCCTCGCCCCCTCTGGAGGAGGTCGGAAGGCGGAGACCCCCCCCGCCCCCAAAAAGCCCGGGCTGCGGCGGAGCTGTTCGCGGTGCTGAGCCCTCAACCAGCGAGAACCGGCGGGAGCAGCAGCTGCCGGCACTGCCGCCTCGCCTCGCCCCGCTCCGCTGTCCCGCTGCCCCGTCTGGCCGGGAGCCGCGCTGCCGAAGGGCCACTCGTGCCTCGGCTCCACCGCCCTCCCCGGCTCCACCGCCCTCCCCGGCCGCGGCGCAGGCGCTCCCTCGCTGTCCGCGGCTGCGCGGTGCCCGCCCGGCGCTTCCGGCTTCCCCCGGCCCGGCGGAGGGCGGTCGGGGCCCGTCTCTGCTTGTCAGCCCTGTGCCGTCCCCGCTTCTCCGGCAGGAGCTCGGCTTCTCCCTCGGCTTCTCCCTCGGCTGCCCCCCTCGGCTGCCCGCGGGCAGCCCCTGCCCCTCCTACCCCGCCGCGCCCTGGGGCCGGGGCAAGGCCCGAGCTCCGCGGGGCCGCAATGCCGGCGGCGGTGGCGGCAGCCGCCGTCGCCCCCATGATCAGCTCAGTGCAGAAGCTGGTGCTGTACGAGACCCGGGCTGTAAGTAGCGTGTGCCCCGCTGTCGCCGCCACCGGGAGGCGGGGAGAAGCCCCCGCGCTGGGGCCGCCGCTCGGCGCCTGCGGCAGAACCGGGGAATGTTCCCCGTCCCCGTCCTGCTGTCCCGGGGCTGCTGCCTGCGCTGGCCTGCGGCTCCTCAAAAAACCTGTACCTTAGCTATCTTTTCTTTTTCTTCTTCGGTTTGTTTTTTGTTTGCTTGTTTTTTGACCATACCTCCAAAACATACAAATAACTTAAAAAAGGTTTTTAATTCTCGTTTCCTGATCTAAGGGCTGTTAGCGTAGAAGAAAGACACTGAGGTGCTGGAATGTGTATCAAGAAAGGCAAGAAAGTTGGTGAAGGGTCTTGAGAGGAAGTATTGTGAGTGACCGAGGGAGCTGAAGAAAAGGATGGTTAGGGGAGACCATAATCATGCTACAGTTACCTGACAGGAGGTTGTAGCAAGGTGGGGGCCAGGCAGTTCAAGTAACAAGTGATAGGATGAAACAGCCTGAAGTTGCACCAGGTGAGGTTTAGGTTGGATGTTTGGAAATATTTCTTCATCAAATGGGTTGTCAAGCACTGGAACAGTCTGCCCAGGGAAGTGATGGAGTCACCATCCCTGGAAGTATTTAATTGACATGTAGATGTCATTTAGTGAGTCATTCAGTGGTGGTGTCAGTTCAGGGTTAATGGTTGAACTCGATGATCCTAAAGGCCAAAATGTTTCTATGATTCTGAGTGGAGAATGGAACAGTAGCTCTAGTTCATGTGTCAGTGGTAGTGATAATAGAAAGTTTATAGAGTGAAGTCAGTGTAGCCTTCTGAAAGCACACCACACGTGTAGGCTGAATGTATGCAGCTTGGCCTGCATGAATAGTTCCATAAGGAAGAATCTGACTGCCAGTTTTGGTTATGTCAGAATTAGGTTTGTGAGTTTGTGCTCATTCCCCATCAAAGGCCTGTGAAACAGAGGAAGAATAAAGCATGTGGTATTGTTGGTACCAGTAAATGAAAAAATGGAGGAAACTCCTGCTTTCCAGAATGTGACATTTTTCCGTATGACAAAAGACATTTTCATGACTGCCTCAATCATCTGTCTCAGCATTTCTGGAAAACACTGTTATTTTGAGATAAATTATTACTGTGTGATGGCAATGGGGAAGTGTGTTCCTGAATCACATCTTGTATTACTGAATTTAGGTGTTCTTGGCTCACAGCTCTTGCTGCTTTTCAGATAGCTGAGATTTGCCTTTATGCTGCTTGGATATCTGGCTTCTGACTCTGTTAGGTGCTGGGACAACGTTACACTGCAGGGTTCTGTCAGCTGGCTACAGCTCTCTAGGCCTCTCAAGTTGATCCTGTTTGTTCAGGAACCACAGGCTTTCACATCTGGCCAGTGGTAGCTGGTGGTGTCTGCCTGAATAATTGGGTCTGCCCATGTTTTGCTGTGTTCAGTAAGGGGCAAATCCAGCAGTCCTGGTCAGCTATGAAAGGCAGTGGTTTATGGACCAGCATGTGCCACATGAAATGTGTCAGCTGAGTAATGACATTTCAAAGGTGTTTCTTAGTCACTTCTTGTGGGTGCTGAACATAGAATATTCTCCCTGAATGTGGTTATGTTCTTCCTTAAAAAAAAAAAAAGAAAAGAAAAAAAGTGTGAATTGCTGCACTTTGAGTTTTGATATTCAAATTCTATCCTTTTTTTCCAGTCACTTTGATTTAATTATTTGGAAAGGGTTGATGTGTTTAAACTCAGACTAATGCAAGTTAAAAGTCAGAAAAATTAACCAAACAGTTGTATTCAGATCAGTGGCAATTATCTTTCATATTATGCATATATTTACTGCTGAAATGTGCACCAGAGGGCAGTCAAGATATTTCAGCAATATGACTAATAAGAAACAAAAGATATTTTTCTTTATCCTTTGTGAGAAGGTGGAACTTCTGTATATCCCCCAAATGAAGCCCACCTGAAAGGTGTAGGTTAGTTCTTTGGAAATTATTCCTCTTAGGTGCTATGACATTGAACAAGGCAATTTGTGCCATCTCTATAAAGGCATATTACTTGCCATGTTATGAGGCTTAATTAATACCATTTTATTCTGATCAGGTTCTTCTACAGTCTCCATCTCCACAGTATCTAAATGACTTGCCCAAGCTTATTAAGCAGTGTGACTAGCATAATTACCTGTAGATTTTTCTGCCCTTTTCTGCAGGGAAAACTATGAGGGTTTGTTTGGTTTGGTTTGGTTTCAATTTAATTTCTTCTAAAATCCATTTGAATGTTTTCCTATTAACAAAACCAAGGTTTGTTTATTTATTGCTGAAGTTAGCCTGTGATCACAATGGGGAAACTTAACGTAGAAGATTATTTCACAGAAAAAGCTACAGACTTTTGACTGAATTATGAAGCACACTGATTATGTTTAGATGGTTATCCAACACATTTGAAAAATGTTGATAGGAGTGAACAATCTGCTGGACAACTGTTAGCTATCATAATTTTCCAGGATCCCCAGGGCTCTTTCTCCAGAGCTGTTCTCCCCAGCCTGTACTGATCCATGGGGTTGTTCCTCCCCAGCTGAAGGACTCTACACTTGCTCTTGTTCAATTGCATTCAATTTCTCCCTGCCCAGCTCTCCAGCCTGTGCAGGTCTCTCTGGCTGGCAGCACAGCCTGCTGCTGT